>VDFB02279833.1:0-294513 GCA_007258455.2 Sequoia sempervirens | reverse complement strand
CTCAATATTCAAGTAGGTTCAACAATTAGTATGAGAGCCAAGTTCCTTTGAATAATCTTAACTGCTTGAGGAAAGGTCTGAGATGGCACATGATGGAGCTTACTAAGGCCCTAGGTTTGATGGGAAAAATTACACCTTTTGGAAATTTAGAATGGAAGACCATTTAAACTCTCTAGGGTTTGTTGTTTGGTAATCAATCAAGGATGGTTATACTATTCTTGTTGCTCCTTTAATAGATCCAGTTGAGATCAGGTTGTATGAGAGAAATGCAAAGGCTAAGAATGCTATCTTGTGTGGTTTGTTGATTCATAACTTTTGACTAGGTGATGAATTATAGTTTTGCTAAGGATGCCTGGGGAAAACTTAACATCTATGAAGGAGACAATAAAGTAAAGCAAGCAAAGATATAAATTTTCAAGAGAAGATTTGAGACCCTAAGGATGACAGAGGATGAAGATATTGCTAGTTATATGCTCTGGGTGGATGAAGTTGTTAATGGCATCAGAGGTCTTGGTGGAGAAGTAAAAGAAGATGATATTGTGAAGAGTGCTTTGAGATCTCTCCCTAAATATTATAGTCACAAGGTGTCTGATATTGAAGAATCTAAGGACATAGAACACTATCTAGTAGATGAAATTTTTGGTGCTCTTACAACTTTTTAAGTGAGAATTTGACAAAGATGTTCTAAAGAAGAAAATTGCATTCAAAACTAGTGAAAAATGGAAGATGAAACTGTAGATCAGAATGATGAATTTGATGAGGTAGAAGAAAAAAATTGTGAGAAGATTGAAGAAAGGAGCCAGGAAATACAAAGATAAGTTACCTTTCAAATGTTTCAATTATGGAAGGATTGGTCATTTTGCTTCTAAATATTTGGATAAAATATGATATGATAGTAATATAAGAGATAAGTTGAGAAGAGGTTTTTATTCTAAGGAGAGAATTTGTTCGTTAGAAGATGAGGATAATGATTCAAATGATGAAACCCTATCCATGTCTTCAAAAGAAAAAAGGCGTGATTGAAAAATGCAAGAGGTTTGGTACTTTGCAGGCTAGCAAAAATAATGAAAGATCTATGGCTGTGTGGACTACCTTTCATGCAAAGGAAGAAGAAAATGCTTGGGTGATTGACAGTGGTTTCTCTAGCCACATGATTGGTGACAAGGGAAGGGTTATCAGTCTTAAGAAGTGTAATGGTGGAGCTGTCAAGTTTGGTGGTGATGAGTTAGCACAAATTTGTGGAAAGAGTGTCATAACAATTGATGGAAATAACAAGACTGAGGATGTCCTCTATATCAAAGGTATGATGCATAATCTTACTAGTGTAAGTCAGATGTGTAGCAAAGGATATAATATTACATTTCATGCCAATGGTTGTGAGATTAGGAAGTAGGGTCTAGAAGACTAGTTGTTGAAGGTACAAGGACAAATGGAAATGTCTATCATCTAAAGGAGGAAAATGGAAGAATCTACTTATTGTCTCAATTTAGTGAGTGTTGGTTGTGGCACAAAAGAATGGGACACATCGAATTTGAAAATATGATGATCAGTTCTACTTATGTAGTAAGAGACATGCCTAAGATAAATATGCTTGCAAAGACATTATGCAAGGAGTGTCAAATGGGAAAGAAAATAAAGACAAGTTTCAAGAGCAAGGAGTGCTCTGCTATAATTACATTGGAGTTGATTCACACTGACCTATGTGGACCTACAAGAACAAGGAGTCAACAAGGTGAAACGTATTTAATTTTTCCTATAAATGATTACACTAGAATGACTTGGGTTACATTTCTAAGAGATAAATTAGAAGCTTTTAATAAGTTTAAAATCTTTAAAGAAAATGTTAAGAATTAAATGGATACTAAGATCAAATGTTTAAGGTTAGATAGAGGACGTGAATTTAATTCAAATGAATTTGAAATTTTTTGTGAGGATCATGGTATTAGGAGACATTTTTCTACTCCAAGAAACCCTCGGCAAAATGGCGTGGTAGAGAGAAAGAATAGGACTGTCCAAGAGATGGCTAGGACTATGTTGAAAAAAGTTGATCTATTTGATATGTATTAGAAGGAAGTAGTTCACACTATTGTCTATTTTCTTAATAGAGTGCAGTTGAGGATTAATAACACTAAGATCCCTTATGAGCTATGGTATGAATATCATGTCCACCAAAATTGTAACACTTAAATATAAATATTGAAATACTAATAAATAAATAAAATGAATATCTAAGTGAATATCAAAATATACGAAAACTATATTATAATAAAATATAAAGTTTTAAACAATTATTATAATATTGACAAAATTAATATTTATGCCTTAATATTAAATATCAAATATTTAAATCAACATTAGAATAGAATAGTGAACACGTTATAATACAATTAAATAAGATCAAATTTATAATAATTTATTTATTAGTTGTAGACCCTGTATTCTCATGGAAATGCATATGTCATCATTTATTATCTTATATATATTTATATCCTTATTATAAATAAGACATTCAATTATCATGATTAGAAGAAACTAAACAAGGTAGAAGCAATTGGCTTTGGGTGACAGCGATCTGCCTAGAGCCACGTCTCTAAAGACCCCTACCATCCTTTAAAAGAGGATACACCCACAAATATATGAGGAGGGATAGGCAGACAAAAAAAACAAGAATATAAATCACTCGAGCAAATTCAAATAAGGGAATATGACAGATGAGGGCATTACGTATTGAGATATATCTTTTTTATCATCAAATACTCTATGTGGTGTGTAATCTACCATTGGCGGTTGGTATTGTATTGAGGAGCGATTAAAGGCTTGGAGAATCTACGATGCAAAGGAAACAAATGATAGACCCAATTCGTCCTGTCGAGTGCTACCCGGGTGTCTATTTCATATCGGTGAATGAAGAACCATGTGCTCAGGAATGTTCGGGTTTATTGGCAGAGTTGACATAACATGGTGGCCTTTATCGGGTTGTCTAAATGACCATTTCTAGCTGCTTGATATATACTAATGTTGGACTATTGAGACTGTGTGTCTTGCGCAATAAAGGAAGGCTCACGTACAACAATAACTTGCCATAATCCAGTATTTAATCAATAGCAGTAAAGGTAATTAGAAGATTCAATACCTATGGGACAAAGATCATACTCAACTAGGGGGTGTGATTAAGTCTTGGAGGAAATAAAAGGAACAAAGATATTTTGAAAGGAAGGGTAGTCTCTCGGACCCGCTCAGATATAGAGTAAGGTAAGTATTTTTAATAAAAGTTCATAATTACTTATGCATATGGAAGGTAATAATAGTGGGGTAGGTATATTATTATTCTAACTCTCTGTTGATACTTATAAAGATATTTAAGTCTATTGTGATTTATGATTATATTTGAATATATACTAGAATGGATAGTATAGTGAGAGTTCGAATGACGTGTTAACAATTGATAAGGGTATATTTAGATACATATATATACAAGGTAATATATATATAACATATTATTTACAATTATCCAATAATGATGCTTGTAGCAATTATTTAGCCTAATAAGTAATAATGATTCTATTCGTTCACCATGATGATAAGTGATATAATACGATTCCATCTATGGGATCTTGAAAGATGTCAATATCTACTCTGATGTATCTATGAAATGTATGATTTAAAATCATTCATAGTGGGTGGTAAGAAGGAAAGGAATAAACCTTTGACAAGATTAAAATATTTATGTCATCTTTGATCTTATTAGAAGTTATTATTAAAATTCATTGATCCCTAACATTTCTAATGTCTCTTTGAGGAACACTTTGAATGCAAGATTCAAGATTAAGTGCTCCCACTAGAAAGGGGTCATTACAATGGAAGTCCTCCTATTGTTAGATACTTCAAGATCTTTGGAGGTGAATGCTACATCAGAAGAAATGAAGAAAACCTTGGAAAGTTTGAATCAAGGTGTGATGAAGGGATCTTTCTTAATTACTCACCTAGGAGTAGAGCTTATAGATGGTACAACAAGAGATTCAGAAAGATTATGGAAAGAACAAATATTAAGGTAGATGAAGATTTGTATCTAATATTACAAGAACTAGAGGTTTACGGATCGATATACCTCCTTGGATTGAAGAAGAATAAGAAGAAGAACAAAAAGAAGAGAAGAAACCAGAACCGAAGAAGGTTTCTAAGACTCTAGCAAAGTATGTTTAGAAGAATCATTCTATAGATCAGATCATTAGAGACAAGAATGAAGGTATATTGACTAGGAGAAGGTTTGCAAAAGAAAGTAAGCAAGTGAACTTTTGTTTATTGTCAAAGGTAGAGCCCAAGAACTTTGCTGATGCTAGCAAAGATGATGGTTGGATAAAGGAAATGGAAGAAAAATTGAATTAGATAGAAATTAATCAGACATGGGAATGGGTTCCCAGACCAGCTAATAAGAATGTGATAGGAACAAAGTGGGTGTTCCAAAACAAGCTGAATGAAGATGGTAAAGTTGTGAGAAACAAAACTAGATTGGTATGTAAGGGTTATTCAGAATTTGAAGGTATTGTTTATGAGGAGACTTTTGCTCCAGGAGCTAGAATGGAAGCAATAAGGATGTTTCTTTCTTTGGCTACTCACAAGAACTTCAAAGTCTATCAGATGGATGTCAAGTTAGCTTTCTTGAATGGTGATGTAGAGGAAGAGGTCTACATTGAGAAATCGGATGGTTTCTAGCTATTAGAATATCTAGACATGGTAAGAAAACTCAAGAAAGCTCCTAGAAGTTAGTATGCTTGGTTGGATAAGTATTTAATTCAGAAAGGATTCAAGAAAGGTATTTTAGATAGTAATCCTTATATTAAGGTACATGAAGACAAGATTTTGATTGTGGTTGTATATGTCGATGACATCATATTTTATGGAGATGATATGTGTACGAGGTTTATAGAAGAGATGTAAAAAGAGTTTGAGATGTCTATAAGTGGTGAGTTGTCTTTCTTTCTTGGACTTCAAATTGTGCAACAAGATGATGGTATCTTTATTTCTTAGGATAAGTATGTTAAAGAGATGTTGAAGAAGTTTAGCATGGAGGATTATAAACCAGTTAGTATCCCTATGGTTATTAGTTGTCATTTGAGCAAGACTAAAGACTCTCCAGAGGTTGATCAAACTCCTTATGTTGGAATATGTTGTCATTGATGTCAAAAGGGGATCAAAGGAGAAGTGTGTTGATCCTATGTAGAATCACATAATGTTCTCATTGATGTCAAGAAGGTATGAGAAAGGTGATAAGTTAAATCATGCAAGGGAGATTATTTGCATAATGATAGAGGACGAGCATGAGAGTAGTAAACCTGGTTCTAGAAGTATGAGGATTGGTTGTTGGTTAAGAAGAGCGAGTTTCTCAATATGTTTCATAGTTGACAAAATATGCCATCTCTCTACAACAGCTACTTCTAGGTATTTGATGGAAAATTAGGAGGCAGATTCAATATGGGTTTCTTGAAATCTTTTCAGAAAGGTATTGTGTAGGTCTTGACGTCAATGGAGATGTTAGAATTCATTCGTTCATGCTCTCAGTCTAGGGTTTATCGATTAAACCCTACATGTGTAGGAGTGTATAGTCATAGCGTCCTCACAAATGTTCTATTTTGACAGTGACTTGTGTTTGGCGGTTGCAAGTAGCTTAAGTAATGAATTAAGACCATTATGTTTGTCCTGTTACCGGTCCCTCACATCTTGGCAATTAGTTGACAAGGTCTAAGGTTCACATCGGCATGACAAATGTATATCGGCAAGACTCGCCCAGGAGTCTCTCCGACCGCCCGATGACCATATCATCGGCGAGACACCAGTGTATTTGTAGGAGTTTGGAAGAAGACTCCTCGATGGAGCGATAAGGAGTAAGGAGAGATTTATTGATGAGTCATAGGTTTTTAGAATTTCATAACCTCCGACAAGAGGTTCTGAATTTTGGGTTTGTAGCGACATTGCGATCTTGCTTGATGAATGGTAGAGATTAAACGATAAAGATTTGGCAGTGCCTGTAGTGTATGTTGGTGGGACCCAACTAGGGTATGAGATGACATATGATGATGAAGAAAATGCATGGCATGACAAGATTAAGTGAATGGTAATCCACATCCTTGTTGTGGATTACGAAGTAGTGACATTGTGATGAGGTGGACAGGTGATGTCATCAAGTGTTTTCATTGGAGTGACATTCCATCATCGGTAGGACTCTTAAGGAAATCCCTCTGATGTAGCAATGATCTTCCCATTGGTGTGACAAAGTGGTGTCTGCAGGACATTGAAGGATGTCTCCCCAACAACTTGATGACCTATCCATCGGTGAGACAATATGATATTGCCAAGACTATGGAGCTAGTTCCAACGATAGGGCGATAGGATTATGACATCGACTATGGAACCGAGTGAGGAGGATGTGGAAGTGAGACCTGGTA
This sequence comes from Sequoia sempervirens, assembly GCA_007258455.2. Classification (NCBI taxonomy): domain Eukaryota; kingdom Viridiplantae; phylum Streptophyta; class Pinopsida; order Cupressales; family Cupressaceae; genus Sequoia; species Sequoia sempervirens. The sequence goes on along the minus strand of VDFB02279833.1, from coordinate 288,070 downwards.
AGATGAGGATGAGGTGCATTGATGAAATAGTAATGAAGCCAATGACAAGATGACACGTGGAAGGCAATGAAAATGGATGGTGACATGATGGCATGGGGATTGCTTGTCTACAAAAGTGAATGGTATCAACGTGACAAAAGCATATCGATGAGAGTGAAGTAGATGTCTCTTCGATAGCCCGATTGTTATCTCATCGATGTGACTTTGGTGTATCAGCAGGAATATGAAGCATGTCTCCTCGACAGAGCGATATGCTAAGTGGGACCTGATAGGATGGTGGCGTCAAAGGTGCACACATGGCAGTCTCCTGCATACCTCGCTAAGAATTTAGTGGGGTTCGATCAAGAGCCGTTGGGCTAGTGGGGAATGGTGAAGATTGATCGAAGGTAGATTGGATGATGTTGGTGAAAAGATGCTCATCGGTGTGACAACTACATTTTGGTGGGAGTCATTTGGATGTCCCTCCAGCACAACGAAACATGGAGATTACTAAGTGGGACCCAATAAGAAGGTGACGGTGTTGGATGGTGATGTATGCTGACAGATGGAAACCAGCGATTGCTCAATAGGAAATTCACATCCGCGTTGTGAATTGTGTGGCATATGCGCCCGTGTTTCTTCTCATGTGTTTGAAGGTGATTCATATCGAAGAGAAAGATGGATGTCAGTAGGACTATGGTATATGTCTCCTCTACAAAGCGACATGGGATGCACTTTGAAATTGAACCCCTATGATTGACGGTGGAGATCAAGCGGCAAAGATCAGATGGCGATAAGGGAATGGCATGAGATGAGGATCAATGGCAATAGTCAAACTAAAGCTAATCAAATGGTGTTGACTTAAAGGAACTAATATGAACAGAGGATCTTGGCACAAAAGAGAAGATCAATGGTCAGTATTAAAAGTTGAAGATCTACAATGGTCTGGTTTGCGTGAATAGGGGTTACTACTAGTAACCGACATAGAGGAAGGAATTTATTGGTCCAACTACACCTGTGACCAATTGAATGAAGATTTTATCTTCAAGGAAGCAACACAGATTGGAGAGATGATCAAGATTAAAGTTAGATCTGATGAAGAGGAGAACTCATTTAATACATATCTAATTCAAGGGTTTCACGAGTTGCTATTCTCAGTAAATTCTCTATATCTAAATTAAATGTTGTAAGGATCAATGCAAAGGCTATGCAATGAAGGTTTCTAGAAAACCCTAATAGGTGATTGAATCAAAATCGAATAACATAATATTGATAATGCATTTAATGTATTCTAGGTTTAGGTTTTTGGAGTATGTCTGGTTTAGCAGATTCAGTGAATATGTACAGTGTGTATGTGTGACTCGATTAATTGATAACTTGCTAGTGAAGTTAGCAAGGAAGAGAAACCCTAATATGATGCACAAGTCGATCTAGATGTTTTAGAGAATCTTGAGGTAGAGATTACAGATTGGTGGAGTGAAGCAAAGAAAAAACAACCAGAGTTTGGTTTGTTGGGTGGAGTGTAGTAGAGTGTCTACAAGAAAGAGAGAGCTATAGGGCAGACAGAGAATGCACATGCAAGGAAGTCCTAGACTGTAACATAGAACATCCTCTAGGTGTTGGCATTCATGGTGAAGAGGTATAATGCAACAAGATGGAACAATGATTGTTCTATGTGAAGAGGAGAGTATAGAGCAGAGATGTGTTGCTGAGTGTGCAACTTCAGCAACAGAGTGTAAGTTGCAGGGTGTGCAGCAATTCATTGAATGTAATGGTGCATTTCCAGGTTGAGTAGAACCTAATTTTATGCATATATGAATTTTTAATCCTTCAGAGGTTGTAGCCTCATTGTATTGAGTTGTAACTCAGTTTAGGGGATAGTAGTCTCCTTGGAGTTGTAGCTCCTAAGTCAAGGTGTTGAAGCATCCTTGGGTTGTAGCCATAAACATTGTAACATAAATTTATTTGGTGACATTGGATTTGAGTAGTAGACGCAAGAATCCTTAGTCATCGTGGTTTTTTCCATCTTGGGTTTTCCATGTATATCTAGTGTTGTGGGTATTTGTGTTGATTGTTTGTTTGCATATTTATGTTTGCATCTTTAGTTTACAATCTACAAAGTAAGAGTTGAGTAAGAAATTTGCATAAGGTATTTGGAGTTAAGGAAGTAATCTGCATAAATTTTTTGAGGGCCAAAGTTTTAGTATCTACCGATTCAACCCCCTCTCAATAGATCATTGTGTTCCAACAATTGGTATTAGAGCACTAGGTTCCCTAGGAGAAGCTTAATCAGCTCGGGTAGATCTAGGTGAGTGAACACAATGGTTATTTAGGAAAGTTTACTTTGCATATGATGGACCTGTCTTTCATGGATCAAGATAGTTTTTTTGGAGCTCATTGATGAAAGGATATTTGGGATCCATAGGATGTGATGTTTGGAGGTCAATTGTAAATGCATATATAGTGTCTGCTACACCTCCAATAATTGAATTGAAAATAAGGCATACGAGGATAATGCTATAGCAAGAGATATAATTCTTCATGGACTGTCAAGTTCTGTGTTGGTCAAAGTCATGCATTTTCAAACAACACATGAAGTGTGGAATAAGTTGAAAAGGATGTATGGAGGTGATGACAATCTAGCATAGGCCAAGATTTAGACATATGGAAGAGAGTTTGAAAATTTCAAGCTGAATGAGGATAAGAAGACTGTAGATACATGAAGAAGAGAATGTGCAACTAGAGGTGTTGAGAAAGAATCATCTACTTGCAGATCTATGGAGTTTGATGAAGTGGAAGTTGATTATATTATAGAATTAAGAAGAGGTTCTAGAAAATACAGAGGTAAGCTACCCACTAAAAGTTTTAAGTTTGGTATAATAAGTCCTATAGCTGCTAAATGCTTTCATAGTAAAAAGGATAATCCTAAGAAAGAAGAGGATAATAAGGAGAATGAGAAGAAGGATCTGCACGCAAGTGAAGAAAAAGGGTCATTTGATGTTAGTGGTAGATCAAATGATGAGCATGGAAGTTTCTATGGGGTTGACCCATTTCCAACGACCTCTGATAAAGAGATTGAGAGGTCTGATAAAGATGAAGAAGTTGAAACCTCTGGTAAAGAAGAAGAAGTGGACCTTAAAGGAAAACTCATTTGTTCTCTAAATGGGATTAAAAGATTGAAGGAGAATAAAGAACAAAATCCACATTCTCAGAAAGAGATAGATAGACTGACTAAAATCCTTAAAGAATCTGATCTAAAGATAGTTAGTTTGAAGACTCAAGTAGAAGCAAAAAAAGAAAAAGATGTAGTTCAGATTCAACTACAATCTAAATTAGATGAGTGCATGAAGCTAGAAGCAGAGATAGTTGCTCTGCGAAGAGATTTTGAAAAATACAAGGAGTAGATTGATAAAGGTTTGAAGTTGAAAGGTGGCTCTAAAATCTTAGATGAATTGGTAAAATCACAAAAGCCATCAAAACTAAAAGAAAAGGTTGGCCTTGGATTTGAGAAAGCAATGGGTTCCTCTACCAATAATTCTGCAAAATTATATGGTAGATTTAGAGTAGAAGAAAGTAGTTGCACAAAAAGAGAGGAAGTTTGCACGAGTTGTTCCAAAAAAAAAACTTTTGAAATGGAAGATCAGAAAAAGGCACTGCTAGAGTGAAGAAATAAAAAGAAGAAAAGAAGCCTGCTACTACTGAGATGAAGAAACCAAATAACGATATTGCTGCAAAGTTGAAGAAGATGACCACAATAGATATGAAGATGGAGAAATCAATCCCAAGGCATCAAAGAAAAAGTCAAAACATTATTGGAGCTGATTCAGGAGAATTTACTAGGATGAGATGCATGAAGAAGCCAAATTGAAAAAGACCTCATCCTGTTCAGAGGAACACTATGACCAGGTACTCCACATGTTTTAATGGTTACAATTATACCTGTAATCAGTTTAGTCATAGTGCTAGAGAATGTAGAGCTGCACTTAGAAGGATCACTAAATATGTAAATAGAAATTCATTTACTCTTGTAAGGAATATGTATGTGGTATGCTACAAGTGTGACAAGTTTGGTCACATAGCTAAAGACTGCAGACTAGATCTTGTCAGACCGGTAGTACAGAGAAAGAGGAAGAATACAAGGAAGAATAATTCTGCCAGAGTGAACAATGGTTCACATATTCTTGGTAAGAAGGCTGACAAGATAGAGAAGAAGCCTAAGAAGGTGTGGAGAATGAAATGTCAGCAGGAGGCAACAAATGTGGGTGTTTCTATCTTACATCACTAGTTTGTAGTGATGGGGCATGAGTCTAGGGAGAGCTTCATTCATATTTTATTCATCCCTAGAAATGGAGAGAGAGATCAAGTAAGGTAAAACATGTTTTACAAGTTTCTAACGACTTAATGGTTGTAGATGTATGGTCACATTCTTTCTCATTGAAATGCTCATCAAAGGGTAAGAACATTAGTAGTTAGTGAATAATTTGTTACATAAATTGATATCAACAATTGGTATTAGCTATTGAAGAAAAAGTGGTATAAATGCTCTATTGAGAGAAATGCTCCTTGACTGCAAGGAGAAGATATATGTCTTAGGGGTAACTATTGCATGTATTTTTATGTTAATTTGGTATCAGACCACTACATATTGGTTCAAAACAGGTTAGTTGGTACAGAGCCCCTGAAATGAAGCTAGTGAATAATGGAGCAAGGTCTAACAGGGAGTTGCTATTGGTATCAAATTAGTGTTATACTTGATACAGTGCAGTCATAGATATCAAATGGTACATAGCATAAAGTGAACACATTCACAATTGGTATCAAAATGATAATTAGTATCAGGGCATGATATCATCAATTGGTGTCAAGTATATGATATCAATTGGTATAGTAATGGCACTTCAACTAGCATTAGATATTTTCTTAATTGGTAGAGAGTAGTTGAAGCATATTGAATTGCTATTGCAGTAAAAAGGTTGAATGAAGCAATTGGTATGAGAGAAATTTTTTTTTTCAATACGTATCAGTCAAGGGGGGAGAAAAGTCCTTTTTCCATTGCTAAGAAGTGAAGGCTATAGTAGCATAGTGGCCTGAGATAAAGAAGAGGAGAAAGGATGAGAAAGTTCTCAAAAGTATTGAGCATAACGGAGAAGAAGTGAGTAACGCTCAAAGAGGAGCATAAGAGAGAAAGCTATGAAGATGCTCATAAGGATGAGCAAAGGAAAAGGAATGTCAAAGGAGGATATTAGAGAACAATACACCCTTTGTACTGCTTGTCAGAGGGTGAGACTGCTTTTAGGAGGTGTGATCCCTTTGCCTTTGATGTCAAAGAGGGAGAAAGTCATGCAAATGCTCAAAGAGGAGCATTGGAGAAAGCAACAATAGAAGTAGAAAGTAACGATGATACTGGTACAAATGTTGAATTGGTTACTTAGTATCATTGAGCATTTAATGTTTTTCCATCAATGACAAAGGGGGAGATTGTTGGAATATGTTGTCATTGATGTCAAAAGGGGATTAGAGGAGAAATGTGTTGATCCTATGCAGAAGCACATAATGTTGTCATTGATGTCATGAAGGTATTAGAAAGGTGATGAGTTAAATCATGCAAGAGAGTAGTAAATCTGGTTCTGGGAGTATGAGGATTGGTTGTTGGTGTAGAAGAGCAAGTTGCTCAATGTGTTGCATAGTTGAAAAAATGTGTCATCTCTTTGCAAAAGATGCTTCCAGGTATTTGATGGAAAATTAGGTGGTAGATTCAATATGGGTTTCTCGAGAGCTTTTCAGAAAGGTATTGTGTAGGTCTTGATGTCAATGGAGCTATTAGCATTCATTTGTTCATGCTCTCGGTCTAGGGTTTATTGGATAAACTCTACATGTATAGGAGTGTACAGTCATGGTGTCCTCACAAATGTTCTATTTCGAAGATGACTTCTGTTTGGCGGTTGCAGGTAGCTTAAGTAATGAATTAAGCCCATTGTGTCTATCCTGTGACCGGTCCCTCACATCCTGGCAACCGGTTGATGAGGTCTGAGGTTCACATTGGTATGATAAGTGTATATCAGCGGGACTCTCCCAGGAGTCTCTTTGATGGCCCGATGCCCATATCATCGGCAAGACACTAGTGTTTAGGTAGGAATTTGGAAGAAGTCTCTTAAATGGAGCAATAAGGAGTAAGGAGAGCTTTATTAGTGAGTCACAGGTTTTTAGAATTTCGTAACCTCCGAAAAGAGGTTTTGAATTTCGGGTTTGTAGCGACATTGTGATCTTGCTTGATGAATGGTAGAGATTGAACAAGAAATATTTGGTGGTGCCCGAAGTGTATCTTGGTGGGACCCAACTGGGGTATGAGATGACAGATGATGATGATGAAGACACATGGCATGACAAGATTTGGTGAATGGTAATCCACATCCTTTTTGTGGATTACAGAGCAGTGACATGGTGATGAGGTGGATAGGTGATGCCATCAAGTGTTTTCATTGGAGTGACATTCCATCATCGATAGGACTCTTAAGGTAGTCCCTTTGATGCAGCAATGATCTTCCCATCGGTGTGACAGAGTGGTGTCAACAGGACATTGAAGGATGTATCCCCGACAACCCGATGACCTACCCATCAGTGAGACATTATGATATCGCTAGGACTATGGAGCTAGTCCCAACTATAGGGCGATAGGAGTATAATGTCAACTGTGGGACCCAATGAGGCGGACATGGAAGTGAGACCCGGTAAGATGAGAATGATGTACATTGATGAAATAGTCGTGAAGTAAATGATAGGATGACATGTGGAAGGAAATGACAATGGATGGTGACACAATGGAATGGGGAATACTTGTCCACAACAACGAATGCTATCGCCATGACAACACCATATCGATGAGAGTGAAGTAGATGTCTCTTCGATAGCCTGATGGTTATCTCATTGATGTGACTTTGGTGTCTCGAAAGGACTATGAAGCATGTCTCCTCGAATGAGCAATATGCTAGGTGGGACCCGACAAGATGGTGGCGTCAAAGGTGCACATGTGGCAATAGCCCGTATACCCCACTAAGAATTCAGTGGGGCCCAATCAAGACCAACGGGGCTAGTGGGGAACGGTGAAGATTGATTGAAGGTAGATTAGATGATGCAGGTGAAAAGATGCTCATCGGTGTGACAATTGCATTTCAGTGGGAGTCATTTGGATCTCCCTCCGACACAATGATACATGGAGATTACTAAGTGGGACCCAATAAGAAGGTGATGGTGTTGGATGGTGATGTATACTGACAGATGGAGACCAACAATTGCTCGATAGGAAATTCACATCCTCATTGTGAATTGCATGGCATATGGGCCCGTGTTTCTTCTCATGTGTTTGAAGGTTATTCATATTGAAGAGAAAGATCGATGTTGATAGGACTATGGTATATGTCTCCTCTACAGAGTGACATGTGATGCACTTTGAAACTGAACCCCTTTGATGCACTTTGAAACTAAACCCCTATGATTGACGGTGGAGATCAAGTGGGAAAGATCGGATGGCGATAAGGGATTGGCATGAGATGAGGATCAATGGTGATAGTCAAACTAAATCTAATCGAACGGTGGTGATTTAAAGGTGCCGAGATGAATAGAGGATCTTAGCATGAGAGAGAAGATCAACGACCAGTATTGAAACTTGAAGATCTGCAATAGTCTAGTCCATGTGAACAGGGGTTACGATTAGCAACCAACACAGAGGAAGGAATTTATTGGTCTAGTTGCACCTACGATCAATTTAATAAAGATTTTATCTTCAAGGTGGTGACATAGATTGCTGAGAAGATCAAGATCACAATCAGATTGGATGAACAGGAGAACTCATTCAATACATATCTAATTCTAGGGTTTCATGGTTTTCTATTCTCCCCAAATTATGTGTGTCCAAATTAAATGTTGTAAGGCTTGATGCAGAGGCTGTGTAATGAATATTTCTGGAAAACCCTAACAAGTGATTGAATCATAATCAAATATCATAATCTTGAGAAAGCATTTAATTTATTCTACGTTTATGTTTTTGTAGGACATTTGGTTTAGCATATTTAGTGAATATGTACACTGTGTGTGTGTGGTTCAATGAATTGATAGTTTGCTGGTGAAGTTAGCAAGGAAGGGAAACCCTAATATGATGCGCAAGCTGATCTGTATGGTTTAGAGAATCTTGAGGTAGAGATTGCAAATTGGTGGAGTTAAGCACAGAAAAAAAACCAGAGTTTGGTATGTCAGGCGGAGTGTAGTAGAGTGTTTACAAGAAAGAGAGAGTTGTAGGGCAGACAGAGAATGCACATGCAAGCAATTCCTAGACTATAACATAGAACATGCTCTAGGTGTTGGCATTCATGGTGAAGAGGTATAGTGCAACAAGATAGAACAATGATTGTTCTGTGTGTAGAGGAGAGGTGTAGAGGAGAGTGTAGAGTAAAGATGTGTTGCTAACTGTGCAACTTCCGCAACAGAGTGTAAGTTGCAAGGTGTGCAACAATTCATTAAATGTAATGGTGCATTTCTAGGTTGAGTAGAACCTAATTGTATGCATATATGAATTTGTAATCCTTTAGATGTTGTAGCCTCATTGTAGTGAGTTGTAGCTTAGTTTAGGGGATAGTAGTCTTCTTGGAGTTGAACCTCCTAAATCAGGGTGTTGAAGCATCCTTGGGTTGTAGCTCTAAACATTGTAATAAAGATTTATTTTGTGATGCTAGATTGGAGCAGTAGACTCTAGCATCCTTGGTCACCGTGGTTTTTCCCATCTTGGGTTTTCCACGTATAGTTGGTGTTGTGGGTATTTGTGTTGATTGTTTGTTTGCATATTTATGTTTTCATCTTTAGTTTACAATCTACACAGTAAGAGTTGAGTAAGAAATTTGCACAAGGTATTTGGATTTAAGGAAGTAATCTAAATAAATGTGTTGAGGGAAAATTTTTTAGTATCTACTGATTCACCCCACTCTTAGTAGATCATTGTGTCCCAACACTTTATAGGTCTCTGATTGGAGGTTTGTTGCACTTGACTATTTCTAGACCTGATATTATGCATGCAGTATGTTTGGTTGCTAGATTTCAAGATAATCCTAAGAAAAATCATGAGAAGGTAGTGAAAATATTATTCAGATACTTGAAGGGAACTCTAGATTATGGTTTGTGGTATAAGAAGGATGAAATTTTTTCTAAGAGTGCTTATACTGATGGTGATTGGGTAGGATGTGTGGATGACTGGAGAAATACCAGTGGAAGTGTATTTTTCTTAGGAGACAGATTGGTCTCTAGGGTGAGTAAAAAGCAAGACTCAGTGTCCTTATCCATAGCAAAAGCTGAGCATATTGTTGCAGCATTTTGCTACACCCAGATGCTTTGGATGAAGCATACCTTGAAGGATATAAAGGTATTTTATGATGAATCTATTCCTATATTGTGTGATGACAACTATCCAATTAATATTTCCAAGGATCTAGTGATGCATTCAAGAACTATTCAATCCAATACCACTTTCTAAGGGTGAAGGCTATAGAGTAAGAAGTTGAAATGGAGTATGTGCCTACCAAGGATCATATTGCAAATTTATTCACTAAATCACTTTCAAAGTATATTTTTGATTATCTTCGTTAGAAGTAAGGGGTTATTGTCCCTTCTTTTTTTTAACTAGATGCATAGATAGTGCATCTATCCAGGGGAGAAATTCAAGTTATATCTTTTTGTCCTGGATTGATGTGTTCTACCTCTCAGGGGGAGTTGGTAGTTAGTGGTTGCTACTGATAGGGGAGTTGGTATGATTGCTTGAAGAAGAAGAAGTAAGAAGTGTTGTTGGTCAAAGGAGTAGAATGTGCTAATGATTCAAATGAAGATCTTTTTTCCTTGAGTCCTTGATGTCAAAGGGATGGAGTGTGCAGGTGTGTGTTCCCATCAAAGCCAAAGGGGGAGATTATTAGCGTTAGTTGTCATTGATGTCAACACTTGAGGAGATTGTTGTTTTGCAATCACTTGGGGAGATTGTTGCACATGTTTGTGAGATTGTTGTTTGACATTGGTTATTATTGATGCTTGTGTCTATACTCAGTTTAGGCTATCATTCATGCTTTCTATTATGGTTCTTTCAGTTGTATGTTGTTGATACTCTATGTTACAAGGTGTGTACCCTTGGTCTCCTTGTGCTATACATCATGACACTCGGGTTCATGACATTGCTTCATCACCTCCTATGGATTCGTTAACTCTAGCGGTTGTATCGGGCACTAACAAGTCAACCTTTTGGTGCAACGACAACTGTTTGTGCAATAATTGGTATCAGAGCCTGCATCACAGGTTCAAACCCCTCACTTGCACTGGGGGGATTGTTGCAAGGTGTGTGGCCTTGGTCTCCTCATGTTGTGCAACAGAGTTGTTGGGTTCATGACATGGCTTAATCGCCTCTCGTAGATTCATTAACTTTGGCGGTTGTATCAGGCATTAATAGGTTGATCTTTTGGTTTAACGACAACCATCTGTGCAACACTATGGTAATTGGTTGGCATTGATTGTAAGCCATTCCTTTGAGGTTGTTGATGTTCATCGTTGGTTGTCATGCCTTAGTTTATATCAAGTAAAGTAGTATTGAGTATGGTTGTTGTCAAAAGAGATAATATCAAGATGGTATATTAAGATGAGGATTAGAAGTAATGTTGATGGTGGAGAGATGATGCTAATGGTTTCTAGTATGTTGTATGCTCTCTCCTAATGTTCTTGTGGAAGTATGTGTTTTTTTAGAGGATGTTCTAGTCTCCGCATGTTGGTGAATTTTTTTTGTTCAAGAAGTTGCTTAGAAGACTATTTAGGAAAATGCTTCTGATTCCTCCATTTTTGAATATGAAGTCTTTGTAGTTTAGGATTCAGGGTTTGTGCTCTTTGGATGTTGCACTCCTATCTTTTCATCACTTATGTTGCCGAGGAGGTTTATTCTATTTGTAGTGTTTTGATAGTTTTGTTGGTCGTTTAGACTGGTTCAAAAACTGCTCCACATTTCTCCACATTGATGTCTCTACTCCTACGGCTTAGTGGACATGCTCATTTTTTGTGTAGTATCTTAGTTCAATTTTCATGTAATGAAGTTGTCTACAAGTTGGTTTATTAATTTTTTATCTTAGGGTTGTGTATTTTTGTGTTTCTAGGATGGAGTATTCTTGATCTTGTTGGTTTGCAATGGTTGTTTGTGGTATGAAAATGTGAAAGAAGGTGTTGTAAGTGTTCTTGGATGTTCATGGAACATATCTTTGTGGTCCACAAGTCAATGATTGATCTCTTTGGTGCCACAAATTTTGTTGAGTTGGTTTTTGGGAAATTAGTGGATATTTGGCTGGAAAGGCTTGTTATCTTGTTTTTTCCATGAGCTTGGGGCTCTTTGCCAACATATGAAGTTGTGTTAAGATGTATTTAAGTCCTGATCTATATTTTTAAGAACCACATTGAGTAAATTCAGTTGCAAGTGTGTTTTTGGGCTAACTGGTATTGTGCTACATGTTTCATCTACTTGTTTCCTTGTTGTTGACTTGGGTTGATGTGTGCCAGTGTGTGAGTTGTTTTGGATCACATTGGAAGATGTAATAAATTGTGTTTGGTCCTCTCTATATTCTGGATAGGACCACATTGTGATCTTGTGGATGACTTGTTGGAATTATTGTTTGTATTCTCCTCTAGCTGACCTAATTGATGTTTTGATATATTGTGGAGGATATAAATGTAAGAACATTCTACTTGCAAGATGAGTGAGAGTTAGGATATGTGTAAAGATAAATTGAAGTAGTGAGTTGTGTAAGGAAAATAGTAATTAGCTTTAACTCCTTAATCAGTAGAGTGTATTGATGACAAATGTAATTTGATATTCTTCATGCATCTTGCTTTGAGATAGTGAATCTCATCAGGTCCTTATAACTTATATCTTGCCTTGGGGTTGCACACCTTAGTACTATAAGTCCCTTGTACCTTTCCCTAAGATTATATGCCTTAGCTTGCAAGTCCATAGGTAGTGAACCTTAAAATTGTAATTTTGCAAGTAGTGAGCTTCTATATTGAAAGATTTCTCTTTGTGGTGTTTTCCTTATTGGGTTTTCTATGTAAATTTGGTTTTATCTTGTTTATGTGTGTGAATTTCCTTATCTTTCATTATTGTTGATTAGATTAAGTGTTTCTGATTTGCAAATGAGTTGTCGATCCTGCTAAGAGTTTGAATTTTTATATTACTGAAGGGGTTATGATCTGAAAGGGTTTAAGTTTTTGAAGATATTGATTCACTTCCTCTCAGTATTTGAGTGTGTTCAACACAAACCCTTAGTGGGAATGAAATAAAATAATATTTAAAAAATTGCTTCCATCTTACTAAATTTTTAATTGAAATCATTTATATTTGTATGGAAATATTGTAATAAGGAAGGAGAATTTATTAAATCTTATGATCAATGATTTAAAATGGTTGTGAGAAAAATTGAAGAGAGCAATAGAAAATAAGAGATTGAAGGATTCACCTTAGGAATACCTTCTATTGAATATAAATAAATGGAAGAATTTTTTATTTATTAATTCATATATTTAAATTGGTTTCAAGGATAGAAGCACAAAGTTGAAGAAGAGAGGTGATTAGAGTAAGAAATTAACTAGAAAATTTATAACTAGAGTTGGCATAGTTAAGACTCAAATAAAACATATTTGTTAGAAGTTGAAAATGTGAAACTTTGCCACAATATTGAGAAAGAGGACAATTTTTTTATATAAATTATTACGTACAGGGATATACTACAAATGAGCTCCCCTACATTGATCCATCATGTATGATAATTATAGTGAGAAGAGAGACCTTATTTAGTGGCAAAAAAAATAGAAATGACTGTAGTGTGAATTTTATGCAGTACAATACACCGATGATACAATACACGCACCTTGACTATTGCAAGATACTTATCACTTTATGTCTTAAGTTACAATATTAATATATTTATCATAGTATTATGCAATCTTATGTCTCACCTTGGTCTATATAACCAAGGGGTTTCCTTTGTGATCTTGAATCCATTCTCATTTTATATTTGCATCCTTTCATAGAATATAATTATTCTCTAATATTTTATCTCTCTAGTGCTTTCATTGAAGCTTTTAGATCTTGGGTGGTTATATCCTCAACCAAATCTTGCATGGTATATAGCATTCTATGTAGACTTTCCAAGGTATTGGAGCTTGTAGAATTACTTCTTTCTAGTCTTTATTGAGAGATCTAGGTTACAAATCTTGGTGATTCATAAAAATTTATAGAAATATCAAATTTAAGGGTTCCTCTTTGTGGATTTGTATTGTAGGTTAATTTTTAAGCATTTTGGTGTAAATTTGAGCTCACCATTGAGTTTAGGGTGTCTAAAAAAGTTATGTTAGCATTTTTATTTTACCAAATTACACATGTGAAACCAAATCTACAAGGGTTTGATGTTGGGAAGTGGTTGTAAGATCTAAAAGGTAACTATAATTTTGAAGCATTTTGGGTTAAACTCAACCCTATCATCTATTAAGGTTGTTTGTATACATGCACAACACAAAAAAAATACACAAAAAAAATATTATCTCTCTTGAAAGACGATATTCTAAGATAGAATCCTTTATCCCCAAGGCTTCGATATTCAAATACATTTATGAAACTCTTTAGAAAATATATTTGCAAATATAAAAATGATGATGTCATTATTGCATTCTATACACACAATTTCAAGTGAACTTGAAATTTCAGCATTTATTTAATGTGCAAGATAAGTAAGGCATCAAATTTCCACAAAATTTAAATTAAGTTTAGAAATGACACTTTCAAAGGCAGAGCCAAGTGAACTAGAAAGTTAACATTCAAAGGTTCATGTCAGTTGGAGTTCAGATCTCCACAAAGAATGAAATTGGCTTTATAAATGATTTAGGTATGGGAAACTTTAAGTGAATTGGCATTTTAACATTACGATTGTAGTTAGTTCACTAGAAATTGAAACTTATGCCATATGCATTTTGTTGAAAAAGCAATTGAATTCATCATGCAAGATTTGGTTATTGTATTGACTTTGAGCCAGTAAGGCCAATGAAACACTCAAGAGAATAACTTTCTTTTCTTAAGGAATTTTTTCTAAATTCAAAAGCAAGTTTGACAAATTTCTCATGCTCCTTCCATCCATGATAGAATTTTAGCCATTTAAAGAACCAAAATTGAGAAATTTTAAGGACCTTAGAAACTTTTGAAACCAAAGGAAAGGAAAAAGTAAAGAAAAATGAAAGAGGGTCCTTATTTTTCTCTAACTTTCTTAAATCTAAACTTTTTATCAATCCAACCACAAACAAATACATTCAATAAAAAACTATGTTTTCCTCCAAGGGATTTAAGTGTGTACAACTGATTCATTTCCCTTCCTTGGAAAAGTGAAAGAGTAAACACTATTTGTGTTAGGATACATGAGTTAGTTTATCCTTTTCAGCCTCCCTGAATAGAGTCTCTTTACTTGTCAAGCATTCATGGCCTAGTTGAGGTTATCGTTATGATTCCATCAAACATAGCTCTACTACCATCGAGGCATCCATAACCCTGGGAGAGATATTTAAATCACTTGATTGATTGATTTCTCTTTTGTTTTTCAAGTTATTTTCTTTTCTTCTTATATTTTCTCTTAAATGCTATTTCTTTCAACTTGTAAGCAATAAAGCTTACTATTAGGCTAGAAATTATAGTGGTAGCAAAGGAAAAATTTAGGTTTTTTACTTAATGCTAATATCCACTACCCCCCAACAAGCTCAAATAATTTTAAGATATTTCGATATATATGATTCCTTAAAATATTTCATGTTAACCCTTTTTAAGATCTATGAGAATATTTTGTTTGATAGAGGAATTATTATAAAGATACAATTGCTTTTTATACCACAAAGCATATACCTTCAAATAAAACTTATATAAAGTACTAGGATTACTTTGTAATTATTGAATGAAATTACTTGTAGCAACATCATTATGCCACTCTGCTTTGGCTTCTACTACCCAATCTTCTTGTAATATTAAAATGACACACAATAAAGCTTCACCCTTCTCATCCTTCCTAGATAGTGCATTTGCCACAACATTTTCCTTTCCTTTCTTATATGCAATGTTAAAGTCATATCCCAACATCTTAGTGACCTACTTTTATTGATCTTCAAAAGATAATATTTGTTTCAAATAATATTTTAGTCTATCTTGACCTGTCTTAACTTTGATTTTTTTACCCCTTAGATAAGGCCTCCGTTGTTTTATTGCATGAAGAATAACTAGAATTTCCTCCACATAAATATGTTTGAGTTGATTCCTACCCTTTAATTGATGAATCTCAAAAGCAATGGGCTAACCCTCCTGTCAGAGAATTGCTCCTATATAATTTTTTAAAGCACCATATTCAACAATAAAATCCTTGGTGAAATCTAGAGTAAAAAGAGCTTGAGTAGTACACATAGCCTCTTTCAAGCTTTCAAATTATGCATTATCAAGCTCGTTCCAAAGAAAATAATCCTTCTTTAATAACGCTATGGGGGTGTTATACAACAATAATTATTCAAAAATCTTCTATAGTATCCACTCAATCCTAAGAAACCCCTCAATTTCTTAATGGTTTTGGGAATAAGCCATTCTATGATAGCCTTAATTTTTTTAGGACCCACCTTTACTCTTTTATTGAAACTATGTGTCCCAAAAACTGCATCTCTTTGAGATCAAAAGTACACTTGGATGGATTAGTATAGAACTGGTGATCTTTGAGAACTTGTGATTCTTGATCTACATGTTGTAAATGTTCCTCCCATGTCTTGTTATAAATTAATATATCATCAAAGAACACTAATACAAACTTCCTCAATTTTTTTTTAAAGATAGAGTTCATCAAACTTTAAAATGTAGATGGTGTATTGGTAAAGACCAAATGACATTACCACAATCTCATAATAATCCTCATGAGTCCTAAATATTATCTTAGAAATATGTTCTTCCTTAATTCAAATTTAGTGATAATTGTTGAACACTTAGATACTTAGAGGAGGGGGTGAATCAGTATTCACTATAAATCATTAGCTTGAACAACTTTAAACATCCATTCAATGCAACATATTACACTTACAGTAATGCAAAGGAACATAGAAAGCATGCATCACATCAAAGAGCACAAGAACACCAAATTTACGTGGAAAACCCAAAAAGGGAAAAACCATAGTGAGGATTAGCTCACAATATATTATAACCAGCCATAAGATATTATATGATGACTCACTACAAGGTAGACTCACTATCTGAAGGACTCACTATATAGAGAAGAAAGAATAGAAGAGATGGATCACTACTAGGAAAGAGGATGGTTCATTGCTAGAGATTTGAACTGGTACAATACATCTACAATACGTTGAAGATAGTTATAATTTAAGCTCTATAAACTAATCTAACACACTTCATGCTTCACTGCTATCATACTCTACTCTGTAACTCTTCACATTACATTTGTATCACATTCACACTCTTCTTACACATATATTTGCAACCTCATCTCAAGAACACTGAATTCATCTTATATTTATGTGCATTACATCCACAAACATCTACAACATCAATTAGGTTGACTTAATTAGATGAAACATGCAAAACAAAAATCTATCAGCTCAAGATCTAAACATACATGCTTCTGAAACATGTAATACTTCAAAATAGGTTGGTAGGGATGGGTATAATTACTCTCATAAGTCTGATCCAAACTTTAACTCCGCACAACCTTAAACCCTTTAGGTTGGCATTGTTAGTGAAGCGACAAAGAAATAAACCAATTCTTCATCTACACATCGACATGTGATCCTCCAAGCACTTACCACTTGGACCCAACACAATTCTAATATGTATAAACATTCCCACAAAACTGCATAGAAAAACAATCAACTATGGTGGAATGCGAAGCATTCCAAGCAGGTACATTGCCATAGTAATTCTGCCATAAGTAGAGCGATACTCTTTCAACTCCAACTTCAACTATGGAGGGATTCAAGATGTGAAAACTTAGATATATAGTCCTCCAACAAGTACCAAAGTTTCCTCGAAACTGCATAACCAAATTCTTCTTAACGGAGCAATGTAGACCTTAAAACTAGTTCACTGTACACTAAAAATTGTGCTTTAGGAGCTAGGCAATTGTGTAAGAGATTTGGTCTGCACTTGACCAACAAAGTTGTAACTATGTAATGGATTTCTATCACTAGATTCAATCATGCTTATCAGTTACTAGCAATACATCAATGTTGATACTATAAGAATGTTGACATCAATGACAACACCATAGTAGCATCATCTACCATACATCTATCAATCTTCTCAATGACAAACTACCAACAATCTTCGTAAACTTCCAAAAATCTCCCCCTTTGTTATTGATGGAAAATTTCCCAAACTAATTTCCAAATTATTCTCCCTCTTTGGCATCAAGGGCAAAGGGCTCTCAATGACAAACTACTTCAACTATTCTCCTTTTTTGTAGGTATATACATATATGCATGAGAATAGCTCCACCTTACAAACTTATCAATCAAAAATGTATTGCAACAACCTCTAATACATCTGCATATGTATAGAGAAATCTAGAATTGCATAAAACTGAAATGTACATAATAAACTAGAGGAGGGTAGGATACTCTTGTACAACACCTCTAGCTTCACAAGGTGTGCATTCTGATCCTTCTTTCCAACATCCCAATCTTCCTAGGCAAAGATAAGTGAGTTGCTCTGGCTTGTCAACTGCATAATGAGGTTTTCTCCTTCATCTGACGAGTTGAGTACCAAGTTCTTCTGTGCTAACTTCTTTGCATGTGTTACCAGATCCCTCAATTGACAATATTGTATGATTATCTTTTCTTTTTGTTCTTAAAACTAGAAAAACTATCCATGCAAATTTTCTATCACAGTCCTTTTGGCACCATCTATTTCATTAGCCCAATCATAGACTTCAGAGGCCTATGCAATATGTGACCCAATTGAGTCCATCTGATCCTTGATGTTCTTTGTACAACTGGGCCATCTCAAGAAAAATTGAAATAAAACTCATTTTTCATCGGAACACTTCAACACATGTTTTAGGTTTTCTTGTAATTTGGTGCAACACTGCACTTGTTTGATATCTTAGTCAATTTTCTGTTATTGACCATGTTTGTTATCTCTTTCTACAACCTTTCTTCTAAATCAGAGGAATAATCTTAAAGAATATAATAGAAGCTTTAGCTTTTCAAGACCCAATAAGGACTCATCAATTGTAGCACTTAGAATCCTCTCTTGCAATACTTTGACTGCTTCTTCAATTAACTCAATGCTCTTTTGGTGGGTGGATAGAATTTCCTTCCTTGCAGAAGCATGGAACACATCACCAATTTGGATCTTTTGCAAGGGAGAGATTCTTCCCATGTTCGCTTGACCTTGTTGTAGAGGAAGTTGTAGTAGTTGTGTAGATACAGACCCTTGATTGAATCATTAGAGGATTCACAACCAACCTTTGTCCTTTACTCTTCTTTTTTCTCACTCTTCTCCTTGTTTGCATTGTCAAACTCCTCTTTAATCTTTTTCTCTTCTCCAATTGATTTTCATTATCTACTAGAGGGGGTTCGTCTTCAATGTTCTATTCCTTTGAATTCTCTGGGTTGTCTTGTCTAACCTCTTCTTCTTACTCTACATCTTTCTCTATGCCTAGAGGAGGTGAATTTTGCTTAGTTTGTACTCCCTCCTTTTGTATTTCATCATCCTTTTCTTCTTCAACATTCTCCACTACTAGAGAGACATTCCCTATATGCACATCTTCATGCACCTTCTCTTCTTGCTACTTAATCCCATGTTCTGTAGTATCCTCAACAATCTCATTAACTTTAGAGATAGAATTATGATATTGCAATTCACTTCTACTATCCATAGATTATTTCAATTCTTTTACAAGTTCTTCTAACTTTTGTAGTGTCTCACTTTTCAATCTCTCTATATCATCCTTTTCTTTGCTCATTAGGGTGTTGACCCTTTGTTTTCTTCTAAATTATCTACTATACAATTGTGACAATATTGCTCTATCTCCATTAGAAATATAAGAACCAATCTTCTCTAGGGAATCTTCCCTTATTTTGGCATCTTCATCTATTGCCTCTTGTCTTCTCATGCTCAAAACATTCTTTAAATTATGAAGTAACTGATCTTCAATTTATGACAAACTAGTACAAAAGGTTACCATATAATTCACAATTATTTCCTCTATTGTAGCTTTGTCTACCTCATCTGAATCTGAATACATCTATGTAGTCTCTTTTAGCATTCCATGCTCAAAAATTCCATTAAACAGTGCATCCAGCCTTAGAGGGCTTTGTTTTCTTTCTGGAGGGGATTTTTCCTTCTTCTTCCCCTTAGCCTTTGTTGGCTTTTCTTCCTTTCCAAACTTCTTCTCTATCACATATATCTTGAAAACTTCCTTCTACTTCTTCACTTCTTCTTCATTGTCTATATCCACAATGTCAACTGTGTTTTTCTTTGTACTTGTCTCTTGAGAGACATCAGATCTCTTTCTCTAAACCAACTGAGGTCCTTCTTCTTCTTCTTCATCATCATTAGCATATTCAACATACCTTTCCGTTGTAGCTTTTGTTTTTACTCTTCTTCTCTACAAAGCACTATGTTCTTTGACATGGGCACTAGTTGACTCTTTTCTCTTCATACCAACAACAAGTTTAGTCTTGGAGGAGTTAGGAGAAACCGAAGAGGGCGTAGAGGTCCAACCTACCCTCTAGTATTGGGGCAGCTTCCAAAGGATTGGATATGTATTTGGATTTCTTCACTAGGCCCTTTAGTAGTCCCATCATCTCCACTACTTGTTCCTTCATATTTTCCACATTCTGTGTGATCTCCTTTTTCTTTTTCTCCATATGCACTTCATTCGATTTTTCTCCATATGTGTCATACCTTCCTTTTTTAGGGTCTCTATGCATACTTAACATATGCTCTGCTAGACTGATAACCACATCTTTCGTAACCTCATATCCCATTTCAGGGATCTATATTGTCCTTGGCTCAATAGCTTCCATAATGCAAAAATCCTTGCTGAGAATATAGATGATGTCATTTTGGTATTTCTCCATGACACTCTTAGGAATTCTCTCTCTTGCTTGCATGTGTTTCTTGAAGTGTTTTAAAGAACCCACATAATGCAACCTTTTGTGTATTTACATTACCCAATTTTCTAAAGTGGTCTCTGATCTTTGTAGCAACTGGGACATCACACAATGTTATTTGTACTAGGTACTTCTCTGAGAAAGTAGAATAGTAAGCATATGATCAATGTACTGAATTGAAATTCATACCAGGTCTCATTAGTTTTTTGTAGGTTCTACAAAAGTTGTTTCCTCAAAAACTCACACATGTCAAAATCTACACCTTTCTTCACCATTTCATATGCAATATTAATTGTAGTAGAAAAAACAAAGCTTTCTATGTTTGTGAAGAAAATATTATAACCAATCATTATTGAAATTTACTTCAAAGCCAAGTCCTTAATATCCTTAACTATCAAGGGATGTTTATCAAATTTTGTACCAGTTAATTTCATCACAACTTAATTTTTCACAAATTTAAGAGTCAGAACTAGTCTTGTTGAACATAGACCTCTCACAACCCTAATAGATTATTTGGTTATCATGTATGGTCAGTCCAAACAAATGAATTTGTCATGAATTTTTCTCAATACATATCTAATCCATTCATCCACGTAGCAGAAGATAGGAAAATTATTCCAAACATCTAGCTTCTTCTTCATTAAAATTTCAAACTCAGATTTCAACTCAAATTCATCCTTGATAAGTTCATTTACCCACACATCTTCCAAATTAGAATGATTGTATTCTTCTATTTTTGTATCACTATAAATTTAGACAACTTTAGTATCCAAAAAATTGAAAGGAATGTGTGAGAACACATCATCCAAATATGTCACTATGGATTTAATAGGATGCTTTTTGAACTTGGGTCAAGGTTGGTCCACAACATTAACTACTTGAGGGATATACATATTCAAATACTTCTGAAACAAGGGTAAAGTGAGAAACTATAAATACCTTTTGAGATTATTGTCGGTTAGGGTTTCAAACACCAATTCAAAATTGCTTTAGTTCACCTCTCTACTACTCTTCAATCTTCGAATAGTTTATTTCAAATAAACTCTCTATATGTGAAAACAATTATAAAAACCTTTTAAATTACATTAAATACATTGATTCAAAGTTAGGTCAAATTTGCTGGAAATGTGTGCCTCAATCATCACAAGTTGAAACCTCTATTGGAGCCAAGTCGGTGTGACATCCATCATGTCTGGCCGACTAGCAAATTGGTAGCATTATGTTTTGTATAGGTCGTTGTGACCTTGCAAATGTCTTGTCGAAAGGTTACACTTTGGAGCCTATTGGTGTGACAAGATGCAGTCGTTGTAATCTCTCACCGCATGGAGATCTTTGGCCGACAGGCCATTCAATCGTATGTCGGGATAACCTACGGTGGCTCGGTGAGAAGTCTTATTGATTAATATGTCTTGCCGACAGTATGTTATATCATGTGGTCTTCGGCGTATCCTATATTCTATCGGTAAGAAGTCTTGCCGATGTGCAAAGGTCTCACTGATAGAGGTTCAAATGTTGGTCATCGGTGTAACACGGTGGTTTCGGAAAGAAGTCCCAGCAACTTTGGTGAGTCTTGCCGATGATGAGAAGTCTTCGATATAGCTCTTAGCGAATGGTGGTCTCGATGTAACTTAGAGATCTCTAAGTAAATTCTTAGCGAAGGACATATGTATTGGTGACTGTTGATGGCTTCGGGGTGACATAAGGAGATCTCGGAGAAACCTTTTGGCGATGTTAATAGGTCTTGCCGACTAGTGATTGGAGCTTGGTATAACATGTGACTTCGGTATAACCATTGGTGACTCGGCGTGAGGTCCTGGCGAAGAACGATACTCTTGTCGAATGGTAAACTCACATCTATGAGACTTTTAGACCTCGCTATGATCTCCTGGCGAAAGTGATAGGTCTTGACGACTGTTTGGTGCTTCGGTGTAACACAAGAAGGCTCGTTGAGATGTCTTGGCGAGAGCGATACTCTTTCCGAAAGGAAACTGAAGCCGATACATGTTGAAAGCTCGATAGAACATCTTGGTGATAACGATAACTCTTGGCAACATCGATATGAAGCTTGAGACACTGTTAGTGTCTCACCGAGATGCCAACAAAGATGGGATCTCTGTTGACAGTTTGACCGTCCTATGTGGAGTCTTGTGGACCAATAGGAGAAGCCGAATCTGAATAGTTGGGAGATAGTTCGTTGTGACGGTTCTGTGGGGAAGGTCAACAGACAAAGATCGACATGGTCATACTCTGTGATTGCAGATTGAGATTGGTTGGTTGCATCAATGGATTATTGGGTGGTTGTATGATTAGTAAATGTATTCTAATTTGTAAAGACTGCAACTAAAAGGTTCCTATACAAGATTGTTCATGGTGAATGCTGTTGTAAATAGACATCAGAAAGATAAGTCTGAAACTTGTATGTAATCATTATTACTATAATACAAAGTGACTTCTCTTGGTGTGGTGGGTTTTTCTCCCGTAAGGGTTTTCCCACGTATATCTGGTGTTCATGTGTGATTGTCAAATACTCTATTTTTGTTATCTGCTTCATAGTGCATCTTAAGTGAATTGTAAGTGTAAATTTTAAAGTGTATCTACATTCTTCCCTGAGGTATTGACATTAGGAGAATTGTTTTTGCATCTAATTTTCCTTACAAGTGGTATTAGAGCCTGGCTAGTTGTGTTATCCTTGTGGGTACGTTGGGTTTTTTGAGTCAATTCTGTTCAGTGGGAGTCTTGTAGAGTTTGTTATTTATGATTATAGGTTGAGATGGCTAGCACCTCTGGAAAGATTAAAATAGAGAAATTCAATGGCAGTAACTTTGAGTTGTGGAAACTCAAGATGGAGGATCTCTTAGTGGATCATGATCTTTGGATTGTTGTGTCTAGAGAGAAACCTACAGGCATGAAGCAAGAAGATTGGGACCTTGCAGATAGAAATTCTAAGGGGCTGATAAGGCTGTATCTGGTAGACTCATTTCTTCTGAATGTGCATGAGGAGAAGACCGCATCTTCTTTGTGTAGGAGACTGGCGTCTATTTATCAGGGGAAGTCCTTGGTGAATAAACTGTTCTTGAGGAAGAAGTTGTATTCTTTGAGAATGCAGGAAGAAGGGTCTGTAGCTGATCATTTGAACACATTCAAAATGTTGATTGCTCAATTAACATCTATTTGTGTAAAGATTGAAGAAGAGGATCGCTGTATTCTTCTACTGTGTTCTTTGCCAGACTCTTGGGATCATTTGGTGATGGCTATTGGTAGTACAACATCAAATTTCAAGATGTAAGATATTGGTTCTTTGCTGTCAGAAGAGATGAGAAAGAAATCTTTTGAGATGGCAAAGGAAGCTCTTGCTGTCAGAGGAAGACCAAAAGAGAAAGGCAAGAAGAAGGACAAGAAATCGAAATCGAAATCAGAGGGGAGATCAAAGTCTCTTGGAAAGAAGTCCAAGGTGAAGTGCTGGAACTGTGGGCAACCTGGTCATGTCTGAAAGGATTGCAAAGAGGAGAAAAATAAGAAGAAGAAGTACTCTTCTGACAATGATTCTTCTCAGGCTGATTTAGACGCCTTCATTGCTACCTTGGTTACACAGGCATCAGATGATGTCTAGCTGATTGATTCTGGTGCAACTTTTCACATGACATCTCATAGAGATTGGTCCATGAAGTATGAAGAATATGATAGTGGAAAGGTGTACTTAGCGAGTGATTCAACTTTGGAAATTTTTGGTCGTGGAAGAGTCAGAATCCAATTCCCTGATGGCAGAGTAAAGGGGATCAAGGATGTTATCCATATACCAGGTCTGGCTCGAAATCCATTGTCTGTCAATAAGCTTAATGATATTGGAGTACAAGTCACATTTTTTGGGAATGGCTACAAGATGACTAGAGGTTCAATGGTGTTGGCTAGAGGTGCTCGAATTGGTACCCTGTACAAGTTGGATGCACAGGTTGTTCAATGTAACAGTGTCTCTGGAAAGTCACTAAAAACTACTCATGGAGGTAAAGAGGGGAATATCCCTAATTATGTAAACTCTATGGAAGTAAAACTTCCAGCAGAGAAGACTATGCTCTGGCATCATAGGTTAGGCCACATAGGAGAAAAAGGTTTAAAAACCTTGAAGAACAAAAACCTGGTTGAGGGGCTTGAAGATTGTAATCTTGAATTTGAATTCTATGAACACTGTATATATGGAAAGCAGCACCGTGTTTCATTTTATTCCAGTCCTCATAAATCTTCTGGTTTGCTAGATTATATTCATTTGGATGTATTTAGTCTAGTGGATGTTCCTTCTTTGTCTAAGTCAAGATACTATGTGTCGTTCATTGATGATTATTCAAAAAGAGTGTTATCATGGAATCTAGCAGTGCTCGATTCATAGATAACCCCCCTACGAAACTTGTCCATTTCCTAGGTTCGTGAAGTTCAAGCACACAAAATGAGGTGATTTTCAAGCCACCTCGAAATACGTTTCAAAGCCTCAAATAGGCAGTTTGAGCATCCCCCTATGTTCGCCTCGTGAAGACCTTCGAAACGAGCTCCTTCGCGAAGTCTCACGAATCATACTTAGTTAAATTGTGAAAGATGCAGTTGTGCCAAAAAAGTGCGCTCTAACTCATCCAAATTTTTGGCTAAGTGTTGAAAGTGCAGTGGCGCCAAAAATCAGCGACCCTACATAAAAAGTGATTTTCCAAAAATGTGTAGAAGCGCTAAAAAAGTGCGCTCTTACACATTGTTGCCAGACTTAGCCAATTTTTGGCTCAGTGTTGAAAGTGTAGTGGCGCCAAAAATCAGCAACCTTGCATAAAAAGTGATTTTCCAAAAATGTGTAGAAGCGCTAAAAAAGTACGCTTACACATTGTTGCTAGACTTAGCCAATTTTTGACTGTGGCATTATTTTTTGCACCTTTGCACTTTTTCCAGACTTAGTCATTTTTTGTGCAATGGTGCTGAATTTTAGCACCTTTACACTTTTCTTCCAGACTTAGCCAATTTTTGACTATGGCATTATTTTTCGCACCTTTGCACTTTTTCTAGACTTAGTCATTTTTTGTGCAATGGTGCTGAATTTTAGCACCTTTACACTTTTGGCAGTTTTTGTCTTAGTCTCTTCAAACTTGCTCTATTTCCATTCCGGAGCCCGTTTCTTCGCTCCTGCATCATTTTCTGTGCCTAGTTGCTCGTTTCACGCTTGCTCAACATCGTTTCTCGCTTCAAGCTTCCCAATGTTACTTTTTCTACTAACGTCTATTGATTCACCATCCTTGCAGTTTCTCTCCATATTTCATCAAGTGATCCTAAAGGTGACATCTTCTGATCCAGTGAACTATCCTAGATCTACAAAGAAGTCGTTATGCAGCAAGTTGAGGATGATAGTTTTTCCCAAAGCCTCAATACATATCATTTGTGATATATGGCTGACACTCGATAATCTCAAGATGCATCTTCGTGGGTGCAAGAAAATCCATTCATTTTCCAGAAGGCCGATCACAAGAGCTCACACCCTTGTAGATTACACAGTCGGCCTAGATGATGCGCTCATACAGGAGACCAAGAAGAAGTATGAAGACTCCGTGCCCAAAGCAAGGAACCATGAAGATTCTTGATCTCCGATGTTGAACATTTTGATGCATCCTTTTATGCATCTTGTAAGTATTTCCTGACATCTTATATGTCTTTTTGTAAACTGTAATTACACCAAGTACGAAGATGTAATCTTTTGAAAACAAATTACACTTTGACTTTGGTCCAAGTTGGGTGAGATCTCCTAAAATCGCTCACCCAACTTTCCTTGATTTCCTCAATTAGTTTCCTAATTTTTCTCATCCCTCTTTCTATATAATGTGAGGGATTTCTATTGTAAATGGATCCTTTAGTATTTTGCAATGAAGTGCTGCCCTTTTTGAAGCAGAATTGTGAAACTTTGTGTTCATGCTTTGTGAATGAAATTCAATCAATAAAGGAGAAGATTGCAAGCCAGACTTTGTGTTGGATTCGATAATCTTATGAATTGATCTTATTTGGTGGTGATTAGCTGATGGAATTTGAAGGACTCTAAGTAATTTATGTAAACTTTGTGTTACATCCATTATTTAGATTTACATTTGTGTTTTGTTTAACTTTGGTTGAATGATCTACAAGACTTTGTGCTTGTAATTGTTCATGCTCTTTGATAATTTGGTTGGATGATCTATAAGACTTTGCGCTTGTAATTTTTCATGTTGTTCGAGGAATTGCTGCGTCTAAGAAGACTTTGTGCTTCCAACGTGACAAACTACACACTTTTCACAGATCCACCATTGAAAAAGCTACGAAACGACTTTGTGCCTTCGTGAGCTTTCCTTTTTATTTTATTTGTTTATTGTTAATCACTTCTGGTATCTCTACGCTTTGCTTTGACAAGATAGAGGTATTGGCATTACTGCTAGTTGATCATTTAAAGTTATTAAGAATTAAGAACTTCCAATAGTGAAGCATTGTAAACTTCTCTGAAAAAAGAGAGAAGGATGAATGTAATACACCCCCCCTATTTCGTAAGTTTTGTGTACATTTTGTAATTACTTGTTTGTTTTACCATCGCTTCTGTCAACAGTAAGAAGGGAACCTCCCCTTTCTGAGAGGAGAGATTTACATCTCACATAGCTGTGGCTGAAGTCCAAGTTGTATAATCTATCGAAAAGCTGATTACATAATTTTCACCCAACAAAGAGCATTTGTTTATTTTTTGAAAAGTAAATCAGAAGTGTTCAGTCGATTTAAGGATTTTAAAAACCTTGTTGAAAATCAGACTGGTAGAAAAATAAAATGCTTAAGGCCTGATAATGGTGGTGAATTATGTTTTGATGAATTTGAAAGATACTGTAAATGCCATGGGATTAAAAGAAATAAGACTACACCTTATACTCCACAGCAGAATGGAGTTGCAAAGAGGTTCAATAGGACAGTGATGGAGAGAGCGAAGTATGCTCAGTAGTGCTGGCTTGGAGGAGAAGTTCTGGGCTAAGGCTGTATCTACTGCATGTTATCTAATTAATCAGTCTCCTAATTCTATTCTTGTTGTGAAAACACCTTTGGAAGCGTGGTCTGGTAAGAAGCCCTCTCTTAGACATATTGAGTCTTTGGCTGTGAGGCATATGCATATGTGCCAGATGTGAAAAGATGTAAATTGGAGAACAAGGCTTTCAAATGTATTTTTATTGGCTATAGTGCTGTCATAAAGGGATACAAGTTTTGGAATCCTAATACAGAGAAGGTTGTATACAACAAAAGTGTAATCTTTCATGAGTTGAAACCTTCCACCTTAGATTTGCAGTCAGAGACAAAGTCAGAAAACAATAAGGATGTAGCTGTTATTCCTCCTACACTAGAGAAAGAGGAATTGAAAATTTAAAATGTACCTGAAACTGAGGAGAGCTCAAGTAGTTCTGGAAGTTCAGATGAAGAAGAACAACCTCAGCCTCAGCCAGTGAGGAGGTCAACCCGAGAAAGAAAACAACCAGATAGGTATGGGTTCTCATTGATTGATTCTACTTGTGCCTATGCTTTAATTTCTAGCACTGATGAGCCTAGGACTGTAAAAGAGGCATTTAAAATGTTTGACTCAAACTCTTGGTTAGAAGCCATGGAAGAAGAGATGGCATCATTAGAAAAGAATGATACCTGGAGTCTGGTGCCCTTGCCTGAAGGCAGAAAACCTGTGGGCTGCAAATGGGTATTTAAGAAAAAGATTGGTCTAGATGGCAGTGTAGAAAAGTACAAGGCAAAACTAGTTGCAAAGGGTTATTCTCAGGTTGAGGGAATTGATTATGGGGAGATTTTTTCTCCTATAGCAAAGCTAACATCTATCAGATTTCTTTTGTCACTTGCAGTAGCGTATGACTTAGAGGTCGAACAGATGGATGTGAAGACAACATTCCTTCATGGTGATCTTGAAGAAGAAATCTATATGTTCAGCCTGAGCACTTTGTTGAAAAAGGTAAAGAAAAACTGGTATGCAAATTAAAGAAGTCTCTGTATGGGTTAAAGCAGTCACCTAGAATGTGGTACCAGAAATTTGATACTTTTGTATTGTCTTTGGGATTTGCGAGATCAAAATCTGATCATTGTGTATATTATAAAGCTGAAAGTGATCGAGTTCTTATTATTGCTCTCTATGTTGATGATATGTTGTTCATAGGCAATAGTAAGCTAATGATTTCTGATCTTATGTCTCAGTTGTCTGCTAAGTTCAAAATGAAGGATCTTGGTGCAGCAAGGTATATTCTGCGGATGGAGATAACCAGGAACAGGAAGAATAGAAAGCTTTGGCTTAGTCAAAGTAAGATGTTAGGACTGTTTTTGAGAGATTTTGTATGAATGATTGTAAACAACTAGTGGTTCTAGTCTTGTAGGGAACAAAGCTATCTATTGAGGACTGTCCAAAATCTCCTACTGAGATGGAGGACATGACCAGTGTACCCTATGCTAGTGTAGTTGGCAGTCTCATGTATGCGATGGTCTGTACAAGGCCTGACATTACCTAAGCAGTGGGAGTTCTTAATCGGTTTATGGCTAATCTAGGAAGAACACATTGGGATGTTGTAAAGAGAGTTTTCAAATATTTTAAGGGCACTTCAGATTTTTCTTTGTGTTACCATCGGAACTTGATTGAATCACAGATGACTCTTAGTATTTGAGGCTATGTGGATTCTGATTGGGCATGGGACATTGACAGCAAGAGGTCCACCAGTGGATACATTTTCATGATGAATGGTGGTGTAGTGAGCTGGATGAGCAAGCGGCAGGCTGTAGTCGCTTTGTCCACTACGGAGGTTGAATACATGGCAGCTACTCATACTTGTAAAGAAGCAGTCTAGTTAAAACTTTTGTGTTCTGACATTGGTTTTGATGCAGTGGAAATAACTATTTTTTGTGACAGTCAGAGTGCAATTTGTCTGGCAAAGAATCCAACTTTTCATGCCAGAATGAAACATATAGATGTACAGTACCACTTTGTATGAGATATGGTTGAGGATGGAAAGGTCAGTTTGGAAAAGGTTGATACTCTAGAGAATGTTGTAGATGCATTGACAAAGCCAGTGAGCACAGACAAGTTCAGCTGGTGTGCCAGTTTAATGGGCCTTAGTGCCCATTATTTTTAGTAAGTTATGTTGTGCTCGAGAGGTTCCTGTGTGATCTTCGTCAAGTGAGAGATTGTTGTAAATGTGTGCCTCAATCATCACAGGCTGAAACCTCTGTTGGAGCCAAGTCGGTGTGACATCCATCATGTCTGGCTGACTAGCAAATTGGTAGCATTATGTTTTGTATAGGTCATTGTGACCTTGCAAATGTCTTGTCGAAAGGTTACACTTTGGAGCCTATCGGTGTGACAAGATGTAGTCGTTGTAACCTCTCACTGCGTGGAGATCTCTGGCTAACATGCCATTCAATCGTATGTCAGGATAACCTACGGTTGCTCGGTGAGAAGTCTTATCGATTAATATGTCTTGCCGACAGTATGTTATATCTTGTGGTCTTCGGCGTATCCTATATTCTATCGGTAAGAAGTCTTGCCGATGTGCAAAGGTCTCATTGATGGAGGTTCAAATGTTGGTCATCGGTGTAGCACGGTGGTTTCGGTAAGAAGTCCCAGCGACTTTGGTGAGTCTTGCCAATGATGAAAAGTCTTCGGTATAGCTCTTAGCGAATGGTGGTCTCGATGTAACTTAGAGATCTCAGAGTAAAGTCTTAGTGAAGGACATATGCCTTGGCGACTGTTGATGGCTTCAGGGTGACATAAGGAGATCTCGGAGAAACCTCTTAGCGATGTTAATAGGTCTTTCCGACTAGTGATTGGAGCTTGGTATAACATGTGGCTTCGGTATAACCATTAGTGACTCGGCGTCAGGTCCTGGCGAAGAACGATAATCTTGCCGAATGGTAAACTCACATCTATGAGACTTTTAGACCTTGCTATGATCTCTTGGCGAAAGCGATAGATCTTGCCGACTGTTTGGTGCTTCGGTGTAACACAAGAAGGCTCGTTGAGATGTCTTGGTGAGAGCGACAGTCTTGCCGAAAGGAAAACTGAAGCCGATACATGTTGAAAGCTCGATAGAACATCTTGGAAAGAACGATAACTCTTGGCAACATCGATATGAAGCTTTTGGGCATTGGGAAGACACTGTTAGTGTCTCACCGAGATGCCAACAAAGCTTGGATCTTTGTTGACCATTTGATCGTCCTATGTGGAGTCTTGTGGACCAATAGGAGAAGTCCAATCTGAACAGTTGGGAGATAGTTCGTTGTGACGGGTCTGTGGGGAAGGTCGACAGACAAAGATCGACATGGTTATACTCTGTGATTGCAGATTGAGATTGGTTGGTTGCATTGATGGATTGTTGGGTGGTTGTATGATCAGTAAATGTATTCTAATCTGTAAAGATTGTAACTAAAAGGTTCCTGTACAAGATTGTTCATGGTGAATGCTGCTATAAACAGACATTAGAAAGATAAGTGTGAAACTTGTATGTAATCATTATTACTGTAATACAAAGTGACTTCTCTTGGTGTGGTGGGTTTTTCTCCCGTAAGGGTTTTCCCACGTATATCTGGTGTTCATGTGTGATTGTCAAATTTTTTGTTTCTGTTATCTACTTCATAGTGCATCTTAAGTGAACTGTAAGTGTAAATTTTAAAGTGTATCTACATTCTTCTCTGAGGTATTGACATTAGGAGAATTGTTTCCGCATCTAATTTTCCTTACAAAAAGTTGTTAAACCTTAACAGTGATGACACACTCACCTTCAAATACTTCACAAATCTCCGCAATAAAATATTTTTCACCGATGACTTTACCAATAGGTCATGCATGTTGAACCTACATCTTTCTCATCATGTTGAATACATCGACACTGTATCTTTGGTAGGGGCTTAAAGAGCTTCAGTTAAAACTCACCCTAAGCCAAAGCTCTTCATTTAGTTTGTTGAGCAAACATTTGCACTAGAAGCTAGCACAGACTCATTCTTCGCTTCACTTGCTTCTTTCTTTATTTAGATTTACCCATTTCCTTCTTCATTTGCATCAAATCCACATTCTCTATCGGAGTAGCCTTATTTGGTGAAACAAAAGGTTTCACATTCTTCCTTTTGCAAAACTTAGCAATGTTTCCTAATTTATTGCACTTGTAACAAGTGACATCTTTTTGAACAAGCTCACTTCTTTCCTTTCCAGATCTACATTCATTAGCCTTATGCCCAAATGCATTTCATGTATAACAGTAGACATTGAAGGATTGACACCTCATGCTTTTATTATAGCCATTCATCATCTGAATTTTGTATTCACTAGCTCTATGACCAAATCTATTCAATGTATAACACTGACCGGGAAATGATTGAGCATTTTGATTTACTTTGCTTCTACATTCTATAGGCTTATATCTAAACTTATTATAGGAATAACAATAACCATTAAAATGGGTACCTTTGTACATTTGGTTTTCTGATCAGTGGTCTTTTGAAATCTTTCTTCTAGTTTTGGACCTTCTTGAATTTTCTCTACTTGTCATTCTTCTTTTTAGTATTGTTTGGAGTCTAATATGTCTTTGAACTTTCACCTTTCTCAAACCCTAATCCTTCATTTTCCTTAGAACCCTTTTGATTTGTAATCATCTCATCAAGTACTGTAGTACTCTTCTTGAATTTTCCTTCTTGAATCTTTTCTTTCTACAAATTTGATCTTAAAGTTACAACCTCTTGTTCAAGCTCTAAACATTCTTCAAATTTATCTTTTAGTTCAAAATTCAAGTAGTATTCAACTCTTTTACCTTCTTTAAATTGCAATTGTAGAATTTTGATAGCCTCATTTGATTGCATGAGCTGTTTGATTATGTTTATGGATTTCTTGAGTTTCTCTCTCAACTTCTTAATGCACTCATCTACATCACTAAGATCCTTTTTTAGATCTTTTTTCTCAACTTCTGCTTTATCAAAATCTAGAGGAGTTGATTTGAGTTCTCCTTCCATATCAACTACATAATCTTCAGTAAACCCATTAAGGATAATCTCTTCTAGAGGAATAATATACTTCTATTAAAGGGTCCAAGAAAGTTGAGAGGGGGGGTGAATTAGTTGTCACCAAATTCAATCACAAAACTTCAAACATGTTGGTGTTTTAATTTGCACCTCTGGAATGTGGATTAGAAATGGACAGCTATGCGCAATAAAACTGCTCTTCGAATTAGGAGGGGAAGCTCCCTCTTTGCTAATGGTGTTCAAGAAAGTAAACTAAAACTATGTTTCCTATCTTTTTGATCAACTAACAGCACAAGGTTTATAAAACTCAAGCGTCATAGCGTAGATTTTCTAATTAAGGAACTTCAACTACGACTAAACTATGCTAATGACGTTTCTATTTTCTTAAGTAAACGTAGAGCAAGAGAAATAGAAATAAACAAAGTTTGCTTCTCCAACAAAGTGCTTAAATAAACTCTTTCTCAACATACATCTACTTACTTTCAATGCAAGCTGAAATTGAGATCACATAAGCATAACACAATAAACAGAAACTTGAGACATTATATCAAGGGAAAAGAGGCTCAAGACTTTATTTCTCAAAATTTTGGAACAAAGATTACACTAAACGCATGCACGGAACAAGAACTTGCAGCTAAAGACTTGCAAACTTGTTCTTACACAAAGTGAACAGCAACTAAAAGACAACAACTTGAAGGCAATATAAGCTCAACAATTTTTTATCGCTAGTACAGTTGAAAATAAATGAGCAAGACTAGTCTTATTTATAGACAAGAAAAGAAGTAGGGAACCCTAAAATCTCCTTGCTTAAATTACAACTAAGGCTTGCTCAGAAAGAAAGCTTTATTTCTAAAACTAAAAGAAGATAACATTTATCCACCTCAGAAAGCATGAAAAATAGGAAGTTCCAACTATTACATTTTATCTTCTTTCTCTTGTTCAAAGAATAGATAAGAATTGTTCCAAGAATAGAAAGAAAGCTTCTAGAAGAAAGCTGCATTAAATTTCGATCACATCCGTCAAAAAGCTGGAAACTGTGTCTCTGTCAGGTGCATCAATACTATCAATAACAAAGTTTTTATTTTCTAGGATATCCTCCATCTATAATCGATCTCAGGAAATCTTCAACCTCATTGGCTGCTTTCTTGAACCTAACATCATGGAAATCTGATTCATGTCATCATCATTGCCATGGACAACACTCTGAAATTGGGCTTGCACTTCATCAAGTCTGACATAGGAACCATCATCATGACTATATCTCCCGAGTCGCTCGATTGTAATGCTAGATGCAAGCAATTACAAATTCCAGACTCTGCACTAAAATATGAATGGATGTTGTTGTGAGTAGTCTGGAGTGACCTAGGTGCTTGACTGCGTCATTGCCTACATTTTCCAATGCTTACAAGTTGAATATTGGTTTGATGTGGTGCAAGTCATTCTCAGTTGTTTTGATGAAGTTGTGATAGAGAGCTGATTTGGTCTTGAACTTGAGGGGAGTGTACTCCATACTGAAAAACTTGAAGATTGATTGTAAACTTACCTATATTCAAACAAATTTTGTACACTTTCTAAATTTAGAATGGTTGTTTTCCTTTTTCAAACGCACAAATTTTTTCAGTTTTTTTGAGAGATGGGTTTTCTCCATAATTTCATTACAAGAAGACCCACATCGTCCGTTTTTGAAAATTTTGAGTGGAGACTGAAAAAGCAGCAAACCCTAATTTCTTCAAATTTTCACCAAAAAAGCTAGCATCTAGGTTTTGTTCAGAAACACATTTGAGACGAACCTAATTGACCAGATTTAAAAAATTCTGAGGGCTAATTAGAAAAGCAGCAAACCCTAGAATCTAAATTTTTTCTTGAAAAAAGTTGTGATATGGGTTTTGTTTAGAAGAATGTTTTAAGAGGACCCAGATGATCAAAACTTGAAAAATTTGATGATTTCTCTGACATGCAAGGACAAAGCAGCTGCAACAACTTGAAATTTTTCTTCAAAAATTCTTCAGAATGATGAGCTAAGAAGATCCAGATCACTGAAAATTGAAAATCTTGACCTTCTTCAAAAATTTGATGTTCTGAATGAAAAAAACATGAAAAAAGCAAGGTCTTTGCTGCTGGTCTGAAAATTTATGATTTTTTTTTGAAAAATCAGCAAGTTGAAGTCTTGAATCTTGAAAAGGAAAGCTCTTAAGTTGCTTCTCCTCTTCAACTTGGACGCCACCTACAAAGAATGGTGAAAATTGAATTGCAAAGGCATCTTTAAATAGGCTTTAGGCTTGAGAAAACCATGCTTTCTTTTCTTTTAATACTCCAAACCCTAAACCCTGCTTGTGCATTGAACATGGACACTTTATCTTCATCTTGAAATTTTGAAAATTTTGGAAAATTGGCTAAGGCATGGAATTTTGGGTGCCCTTCTTGGTTGGAGGCGCCAACTTTCTCCAGACTTGTCATTTTTTAAGGTTTTCAACTTTTTCTCAACTTTGAAACCCCAGTTTGAATTTGATTTCTAGCTTCTAGATTGATCCAAGGGACGAGCTGAATGATTCATCGCAGAGTTTGATTGAATCTGACAAGATCATTCTAGAGGAACCTTTGGCTAAAACCTTCATTTGATGCTTCAAAATCATGGGCGCCTTTCTCCCTCAGGGGCGCGCAACTCCCTCAGTGTTAGCCATTTTTTCAGTTCTTCATTTTCTCCATGTTTCCCTTTGATCTTCTGATGAATTCTTGATTCTAGGAGCTAGAAGGATCCAATCGATTAACCTTTAGATTCACTTGATAGCTTGACTGATTCTGAAGGGGGTCTCTTGGGAGTGATTTTATCTAAAAGTTGAATCTAAGGGCTAAAAATTTTGGGCGCCCCTGGCTAGCTGGGGCACCCATCTTCACCAGACTTAGAATGTTTACTAAGTTTTTAGCTTTTGTTTTTTACTCTTGTGATTTTGCTCATGGTTTTCCCTTTGTTCTGCCTTCGACATCTGATGACTGTCAACTCTGATTGACATGCTCGTGATCTCATTGGGAAGCTTGATCAATTTTGACGAAGTCGTGTTGGAGGCGTCATCTACAAATTCATCCATTTAGGCACTTAAAAACTTGGGTGCCTTCTTCCTTCTGGGGTGCCCAACTTCTCCATACTTAGCCATTTTTGCTAAATTTTCACTCTTCCAACTTGAACCTTCATGTCACATCACCCGTTCGATCTGGATTTTCTAGTGATTGACAAGTCTAACGATTTGACGAAGACATCAATTGCGAAGCTAACTAAATTCTGAAGAGATTGAGCTCATCTGCAAACCCTAATTGCTGAATTTGACCTCTCAAAAAGCTAGGCGCCCCTGGGCACCTCAAGAGCCCAAAGTTCCTAGACTTAGAAATTTTTTTAAGTTTTCCATGGTTTTCCTTCTGTCTTCTGGTTGAAACCTCCCTGTTTGATCTTGGATTTTGGGTGATTGATTGATCTGATGATGGCATTGCTGCACTCACTACGAAGCTAGGAAGAATCTAAACAACTTTTCCTGGAAGTATGAACCCTAATTTTACCATCTGATGCCCTAAAAATTTGGGCTCCTATCTCCTTCTGGGGCACCCATGGCTGACAGTGTTAGTCAAATTTTGCAATTTTCAGCTTCCTCCTTCATTCTTCGTGCATGTTCATCATCTCATCTTTTGTTCAGTGCTTGAATATTGAATTTGACGTCTGGTAGCTGACTGGCCTCCATTGATGACTTTGGAGCTCCCGAAATGTGTTCTGAAATTGAAAAAGAAAAATAGACCCACTAGGGCAAAACTGATCGTATTGTGATTCTGATTGCACCAGCCTAATGAGGAAGTATTTGGAGCCAATAAAAATTAGTTTGAACCCTAGAAGCCACACTTTCTATATTTAGAAAATTTTACCAGTATCCGTTTCGAAAGAAGCTCAAAAATACCCAGAAAAAGTTACTATTTTTGGAAAGTTTCTAAAAATAGCAATTTTCCTAAAAAGTAGGGATGAAAAATTGAAATCTAGGTTTTTTGGACTTGGTCGCTCTAAGCAGACCTAGATCGTCAGATTTTGAAAATTTTGAGTTTTTACCCCTCATGCAAGACACACTCAAAATTTGACCTTTTTTTATTGTTTTGATAAGACTTTTACTCATTTCTGCAAAATGCCTAAGCGTGGCAAAAATTTTAATTTGGGGTACAACAAAACACTTATCAACTTCACAACCACACTATTCTGTTATTAAGTATGAACATGAAATCCAAATAACAGAAAGCAAAATCAACACAATGAACACCAGATTTTATGTGGAAAACCTAATAAGGGAAAAACCACGGTGAGGATTAACTCACAATATAAATTAATAGAAAAACCAAATACAAGAGGCTCACTACCCGAATACAAAGGCTCATTGCTTACACAAGGAGACTCACTGCCTACAAAAAGGATTACAAAACAAAACTGGCTACACAGCCAAAATGAACTGATGAGAGTGCACCTAACAAGTGTTGATACAGTTCTAGTGTTGCTCAATAGACTGAATTAACACACCTCATCATTTTCACACTTCTTCACATTCACATCAATGTCATTCTTCTCTCTCTTCCTTGCTTCAATCTTCAAAACTATCTAACATATATATCTGACCCATCTGCAAGCATCAATTAGGTCAACCTAATTAGATGCAACTCTTATTCATCAAAAATAGCAACTATCAGCTTCAATCTTTCACAAAATCTTTCCAAAGGTAATTCAAACGCTCAACACGCTACTTCATGTCAGCATGGACCTAAGATAGGTCACATATATATCTGCAAGGAAAAATTAACCTCATCTATTCATTAGGTCAACCAAAGATAGACCTAATAGCAAAAATCAATAATAGAATATTGCCGATACGCCATACGAGCACCTGATCATGAGAGATGTTGATTATAAATGCTTTTAATATCCATAAACTATTTCCCAAAACTGCAAGAAACAACCATCAACCATGGAGGATTGCGGACCCAAAATACCAGAGGATGTAAACTCTATACCGATTCATATCCTAGACCAAAATATCAGATCAAACAATAATTTAGTCTTGCAGTCAACTACCCATATTGCATGGTGACATCAATGACAACACAAAATTGTATAGTTAGCCATTCTTCTTTATTCTTCCAACAATATCCCCCTTTGTCATTGATGGCAACATGTGCGAGAATATTCTCTCCCCCTATCACCAGTATTCTTTATATGACTCTCTCCCCCTTTAACATAAATGGAAAAGGGCGACCGAAAAAAAAAGTAGGATGTAAACGTATGTACATGGTAATATTGTATATACACAAAAATTCCAACTCCGCTTTTCAAACATTCAAGTGAAAATGACACTTTTTACATGAAAGATTTTCTTGTACCTATCTTTTATGATCAGAAGAATCCTTTTCCAAGCAAGCACAATTGAATTCATCCTTGTACTCATACCATCCAATAAGGACAACTACGTAAAAGAGGATGTCTGGTTTGAAGACATACATTGTCATTCACAATCTTCTGCGTGAAAGAGTATTCTAGAGAGATGATCCAACCATACCTCAACAATTTCTTTAACCAGCAAGAAGGTTCTGACCTAGTCTTCTCTTTTCCTTTGAGCAATCTACAATTCCACTTGCAATTCACCAACTCTTATTCTTTGTTTTCCATTCTTGTCGTTGAAGAAATCAAAATTCTTTCCAATACAATTCATCTCAGATTCAATGGCTTCAATTTTGCTTCTAAAATTGTCCACAACTATCGGCCACAAGAGACAATACCTGTAGATGTCAGATGCTTCTTTGATGCATTCTGTTGTCTCATTAATGAGTTTAGATAACATTTGTTTTGATTTTACACATCTTTCAATCATAGCTTCGAATTTATGACCTTTGGGTCCTTCCAACAATGTTCTTTCTTCAATAACCTCTACTAGATCATTCGATAAAGATTCAGATACATTTGAAACTGAAATATCCTTATTGAGCAAGTGATCAACCAATACATTGTCAATATTAAGTCTTTCAATTGGAGAACATGCACTCCATATTTCACCAACCTTCTTCATACCATCTTTATTTAACATCATCTGTATATCTTTTGGATCAAAAGAGTCAGATCTAAGAAGAAATTCTTCTTCATTATTTTCTTCTTCCAAGATAGTAATACCACCTTTTGTGATAGTTTTTCTCCTTTTAAATTCCAGAGAGGAGCCACCAATGGAAACTTACAATTCTTTCTTGCCAGAGGAGGAGCCCACTTCAAACTGACTCGGCACATACATATCAGAGGACAGATTCACTTCAAGGATGTGAAATAGGTTCCACAAACACTTACATTTTCCTCCATCGATTTCAAATACCTGTAGACTTGTTTTTCGACAGGAATACTAGATTCCCACTCAACATTTTCTCTTTCTGGTAGCGAGCTCATAAAGTAAAATATCAAACATAATAGCAAAGACCCAAACTGAAAAGGATAACCCTCGAACAAGGACATTCTAACATTATCAATTAGGTTTTCTAGTAATAGGCTACACAAATCAAACTGCTTGTTTTCTTTATCCATCATATGTGCAAGATATACAACAATATCCAAAGTTGAACCTTCGTGATTTCTGAAATATATTTTATAAAAAATATCATATGCAACATACCTTATAGTGGAATCCATGATAGTATTTATCAATAAAGCTCGAGGGTCTTTGTCAATACCAATAAGTTCCTCCACATCTTTATATTTCATGGTTTTCTTCCCAGGGAGGTCCCCAACACTGCATAAACAAGTAATTGCTTTGATTTCCTCCTTCGTGATCAGGTAGGGTTTGTCCAACATAATGTTGTTGTTCTTGAATCGACTTAACAAGAACAAGATAGATTATTTATCTGCAAACCAGGGAAATTCTCCCTATAAATCCATACCTAATGTTTTTATGCTCTACAACTCATTTGTCTTCAACCCTAGCTCCATTTCCTTCATCTTCCTATGATCAAATTCTTCCAATTCAACACCCTTTAGTTTTAGTGGACTATTTCCACTTGATCCTCTATCCATCATCGTGCTTATCTTTCTTGAATTTATTATTGTTCAATTGAAAACTTCTTCCTTTTCCCTTCTTCCCCTTTGTAAACTGAGAAATAGCTCTTAATTATCTGTAATTATTCTCATAATTGCTTCAAATTGCTTCGAGATAGCTTCAGGATTGCTCCAAGTCATTTTTCAAATTTCTTCAAGTGCACAAGTGATCAAGAAGACATATGAATTTTACATTATACACCATCAGTTTTCCTAATTCGTATTAAATGCAACAAACTTCAAAAAGCTGATAAAAACCCTTGTTTCTTTGCACTATAAACCCTAAATCGATCTGGAAAAGATCATTCCTATAATTTTTCTTCCGATTTCTTTTGCATAACCTTTGTTTACTCATTCTTTACAATATATCCTCATGCCAACATCTAACACACCATACATCTAAGGGGCTTGTATAGTTTTCTGTTAATGCTCCCCCTAAGACCATGCTAGGTCTTATTCCCAGAGGAATTGTCTGTACTAGATGAGGGCACATTTGCATCTGTTGTCTCTGGCTCTTCTTCTTTCTTTTCCATATCTTATTCATCGCTTTCTTCACCTCCCCTTTGTCAATTTTCTTCATTGGCCCGTTCTTCTCTATTGGAGCAGAATGCTTTCCCTTTTTACTTCTGCAAACTTTTGAGATATATCCGAGTTTGTTACAATTATAGGAGACAACACTTTTTTGATTTTTCTAACGTCCATTAACCATTGATCTACATTGATTTTCTTTGTGTCCAAACTTGTTACAAGAATAGTTGTAGCCATTAAAGGATTGATTCATTCTGCCTCCATTAAACCTATTCATCATCACTTGACTAATCATTCTCACCTGAGATCTACATTCAATAGTTTTATGTCCAAATTTCTTACATGAAAAACATTGTGCAGAAAATTGATTCATTTTACTTCTGCACTTAGTTGCCCTATGACTAAATTTGTTACATGAAAAACATAAACCATTGAAATATGGATACCTTTGTGCATTAGGTTGTCTCATAGGTGGTCTTCTAGCAAAATTTCTTGAATTTCTTTAATGCTTCCCTTTGTCTAGATTCTTTTGATTATCCTTTGAGCTTTCACCCATTTCATTTCCCAAGCCACCTTTGTCTTTACTTGGTTTCTATCCAGTAATCAACTCATCAAGCTTGTTAGAGCTAGATTTGAAATTATTTTCATAGTGTTTCACTTTCTCTAGATCTGCTTTCAAATTCACCACTTCTTGTTCAAGCCTAGTGCATTCATCAGTCTTGCTCTGCACCATTGTATTCAGACATTCTTCAATTCTCTTCTTCTCTTCCACTAGCACTTTCAATCCAATGATCTCTTGTTTTGGCTGCTCATTCACTTCTCTATGTCTTTCTTTGAATTTCTTCAATTGCTCTTTTAATTTCCAAACACATTCATTTGCATCTTCAAGATTATCTTTTAGATCT
This sequence comes from Sequoia sempervirens, assembly GCA_007258455.2. Taxonomy (NCBI): domain Eukaryota; kingdom Viridiplantae; phylum Streptophyta; class Pinopsida; order Cupressales; family Cupressaceae; genus Sequoia; species Sequoia sempervirens. The sequence goes on along the minus strand of VDFB02279833.1, from coordinate 247,357 downwards.
CTGCTTTCATTTTCAACTTTATCAAGATCTTCAAGTGTAGCCCAAAGCTCTTCTTTATCATCCGTTTGATCAACCTTGAGGATCTTCCTCAGGCGGTTAAGCTCTTCACCAAGGAACCAAAGCTCTAATACCAATTTTTAAAAGGAAAAAGACAACTGAGAAGGGGGTGAATCAGTTGTCACCAAATTCAATCACAAAACTTCAAACACTTATCAACTTCACAACCACACTATTATGTTATTAAGTATGAACATGAAATGCATATAATAGAAAGAAAAATAAACACAATGAACACTAGATTTGATGTGGAAAACCTAATAAGGGAAAAACTACGATGAGGATTAACTCACAATATAAAGTAATAGCAAAACCGAAAACAAGAGGCTCACTACCAAGGGCTCACTTCCCGAATACAAAGGCTCATTGCTTACATGAGGAGGCTCACTACCTACAAAAAGGATTACAAAAAAAAAACTGGCTACACAGCCAAAATGAACTGATGAGAGTGCACCTATGAAGTGTTGATATAGTTCTAGTAATGCTCAATAGACTGACTTAACATAGTTCATCATTTTCACACTTCTTCAAATTCGCATCAATGTCATTCTTCCCTCTCTTCCTTTCTTCAATCTTCAAAAGTATCTGGCATATATATTTTCCCGATCCACAAGCATCAATTAGGTTGGCCTAATTAGATGCAAATCTTATTCATTGAAAATACCAACTGTCGGCTTCAAGCTTTCACAAAATCTTTCAAAAGACAATTTAAATGCTCAACACACTACATCATGTCGGCATGGACCTAAGATAGGTCACACATATATTCAGAAGACAAAATTAACATCATCTATTCATTAGGTCGGCCAAAGATAGACCTAATAGCAAAAAGCAATAATAGAATAATTTTGATACACCATACAAGCACCTGAGCATGAGAGATGTAGATCATACATGGTTTGAATATCCATAAAGTATTTTCCAAAACCACAAGAAACAACTATCGACCATGGAGGATGCGGACCCAAAATACTAGAGGATGTAAACTATATATTGGTTAAGATACCAGACCAAAATACCAGATCAAACAATAACTTAGTCTTGTAGTCAACTACTCATATAACATGGTGACATCAATGACAACACGAAACTGTATAGTTAGCCATTCTTCTTCATTCTTCCAACAACTTCTTTGTAGCCATGTGCTCAACCTTCAAGATTTACCTCAACGATCAAGCCAATTGAAGGAACCAAGCTCTGATACCTATTGTGTGGTATCACAACATGCCCCAAGATTGTAAGACTTGAGGATCCAAGTGAAAATTAACTCTTATGGCAGGTGCTGGCTAGTTGAAAAGATCACCAAAAGTAAAGAGCAAAAAGAAATCTTTAAAGAAAGAGTACTTCGTAATGTAGTGTTCCAGGTACCGGATATCGAGAACCGAGAATGTTAAAAAGGGAAAAGGTAATGTAAATGTTGAGCAAAGTGTTCCGGTCTGATAGTCAAGGTCCGGTAAAAATGGAAGTTTTGGTTAAACTAAAGTATGGGGAAATTCATGCATAAATCTGAATACCAGGTACGGGGTACCGGGTAACAATGCAAAGTAATGTTTTAAAATCTTAAGGTTATCCAAGAAGTCCGATAGTCCGGTAATCCGGTATATAAAGGATAATTACGTAAGAATTTGTGCTTTTCAGAAAGTGTGTTATTTACGATGGATTTATATGATAAAAAATTTAATGATAGTTTTATTTACATGAGATTTTTTATAAAAAAAAATTAAAGGGATTTAATGAGTGGAATTTGTGATTGCAGAAGAAGCAGATTGCGATGCAGAGTTCAGGTATGGATGGTCAGGAAAACTTGAATCATGGATAGAATCATATCTAGATCAGGCTGCATATTTTGAGAAGTTATATGCAAAGGAGCTTGAATCCACTGGAATACCAGGGATCTCGATATTTCACATATGGCAACAGAAAGTGCTAATCTCCGAGGAAGCCTATTCTCGAGAGTAGAAAGCCCGAGGTAGAAAAAAGGTGTAGGAACAAGATGATAAATTAATTGTTCTAAATATATGGGAAAATCCTACACACTATCCTGATTCAAGTTATTATCCTGGCGATAATAAGAAGATAAAACCTAAAGGACTTGAATGTGCAGAAGAAGGTTGACCTTCGTTGACTTTGTTTGCAATTCTCTTTTTAGTCACCACATTCCGCGTGCCTTGATGCGATTTTTCCCTTGGATTTCCTCTCATGTATTTGTATTATCCTACCTGTGTCTTACTTCTATAAAAATCCAAGGGATAACCTTTTTTAAGTTAAGTTCAAAATTTTTGGATGTCGCAAGTGCCAAAACTTCTTTAATTTCTATTCTTTTTTCATGTTTTCTGAATCATTCCAGACTAAAAACTTGTATGCACATAGAATTTAATCAATATCGAGGACAATTTGATAGCTACCTATCTTAGGAATTTTTGTAGCTAGTTTGTTACTTCAACTGAACAAGATTGTGTGTTGCATCATTTTAGGGTGCATGCAGAACCTACTCGGTGTCAAAACTAAAACCCCTTCTTTAAAAGTTGCACTGTTTTATATGTAGCTGTGAAGCAATCTGGTGAAGTATAAAGTGGTTTGCTTTGATTTGATTAACTCTTGGGGTATTCCTGGAGAACAACCAAGAGAAATTTGAATTTTCAATATTTTTTATGCTTTATTTTAGATTAGATATTTAAATTCTTGAAAATGTTTCAAAAAATAGATGAATGAATGTAAATTATTGAAAATATTTCATTTCTTATGAAATTGTTGAATGCTTAAAGCTAAATCTACTTGAGTGATAGCAAAAATTGTTGATGTTCATGAAATATTATTGTAAATCTTTTGATTTCATGATATTATTTTATGGTTGAGCTGGAAGCTTGGTACTGAATGATTATAATTTTGATCAACCATAGACCCCTTGAGATTAACAACAATATCACATCATACCCTGAAGTGAACCTAGTATGGTCAAGACCTAACTACCAGAGCATGGGGATTAAGCTTATAAGTCAACCTATTTACTATAACATGGACCCCTGAGGTTGCCCTGGTTCAGTCTTTCAAGTAAAGATAGGTTATTCATAGTCTTCCTGTGAGGACTTTATCTACACTGTTATTATGAGTGACATCATCGTCAACAAGAACTGACACTAGAAGGAAGGCGACACAAAATTTATAATAGTTTTGAGTTTAAGAGATAGCTTCTAAGGAAAAATTCTAGTGCAAGATAGTATTTCAAAATGGAAGTTGAAAACCTCCAGAAAATCCTTAACCAGAAATTACATCCTTTGAGTTTATTCACTTTTGGTAGAGTCAATGAGTGTAGAATTCATGATACAACTGATCACGGTGAACTTGATTGTGATTTATTTTTAACTAGGGTAAGTTTGGCTATGTGTAAGGTTATTCCATTAACAGAAGAAGTTTTAACGGCTAGAAGAAAGGGACTGTTAACGAGAAAAGAGTAAAACCCTAGTGGAATTGAAAATGTTAAAAATTTAACTAATATATCAAAACGGTTCGATAACTGCAATTGTTATAAAGAAAATCTTGACGTTTTCTAGGAAGATAGGAGAGAATGTCAAGATTGAAAAGCATCGCATCAAAAATGAGGAAATGACATCGATGAGTCATCATTCTCTTTATACGTGGAAAACACAAGTGAAGAGAAGGAATGGGAAAATCGAGCGGGAGACACGTGTTTTTCGTTCCAAATTGAAAAGTCACAAGCTAAAAAAGGAAAATTTCCTAATTTTATGCAAGTTACAGAGTATCAAATTTTTATTTTTTTCTCTCTCTAATAACAATATAAATTGCGATATTGCTTGGTCTAACAAAGTTCAAAGTGAAGAAAGGACCAAAGACATGAAAATTTTCGGAGGAGAAGAAAATCAAGAAACAGACAGTTGTTCATGGAATTGAGCAAAGTGAAGAGGGAAACCATGAACCAAGGTTGGATGAAGGTAGAGTATTGCTTAATCAAAAAAAATGTGTGCGATCAACCTTTAATGAGGTCAGTTTCATACATATGAGCCAAGTGATTGGTAAGTACACCTTTGAATTTACGTTTGTAAAACACAAATTTTTTAAAAAAATTCATTGCTACAGTAGGGCATTTGAAATTTGTTTGAATGAATTCAAGGATAAGCCTATTGTAATTCATACTAAAATAACAATGGAAATAGTCATTGAAATTAAAATAAATTGTTTTGTTAGGTTTAGTCATTTGTTAGATTAGAGTTTTGGTTAGTTAGGGTTAGTTTGATTTGTGTAGGGTTTTGTTTTATTTTGTTTACATTTTCTTTGCTTTTGTTTTCTTTCTTTCTTTCTTTCTTTTTTGTTTGGCCCTTTGCATTAGCAAATTCTGCTTAACTTATCATACACATGAGAATTAATTCAAACATTTCTAACATTGTGCTGTGAAATGTAAAATGATGAAACCATACACAGTAAATACACACTTTAAATTGTACGACAAAGCTATATATATGTGTGTGTGTGTGTGTCACGTATATACATGGAAGTATCAAAATTCTTGTTGCAAAAGATCAAAAAGAAAAAAGAGGTCACTGAGCTGCAGATAGGAGTATCCATTCAGTCAATCTGGGATGCCTCATCCATCAGGGCTAAATTCCATACATACAAAATTTCCTGGTGAGCTTCAAAATCAAGAATATAGAGGTTAGAAAGGAAAGGCCAGAGTGGAACCACTTCCCCATGTTCCAGGAACCGAGGAATATCATCCATGAAAGGAATCTCAATGATCGAATGTGCAACAGATAGAATAATATCTAGATTCTCCAAATATTCAAGTTGCACTATCAAATTTGCAGCTGAGCGAACATCTTCAATAGGAAGTCCAATATCCAGGAGTGATGCTACGAAGCGAGAAGCCAAGTTGGAATAGAACTGTGGTATCGATTGGATTCCACATATTTTTCCCCAAGGACTAAGAACAAGTTTGGCACAGTAAAACTGGTATTCCAAATGAAGAAAAAAATTTCAAGCCTTTGAGTCATGATTCAACCCAAGAAATTTTTTTGGTGTTGAGATCAAGTTAGGAAAATGGGAGTATCCATGACCTGGAAGCAAGAAAGCACTAGTAGACAACAAAAAATGCAAAAACAAATGAAGGAAAAGTAAGAAGTGTGAAGAATTCGAGAGAATTGCAGAATTTATTGAAAACCATGAGGAGGTTACGGTACATAGTTGCCTAGATTAAAGTCTTGGAAATCATAAGAAAGGTGGCAACCAGATGAGTTTCTCTAGAGCAGAATGTTAAATCAAATTAATTTTTACACACAATTGGTGACAATTTTCTTCAAATTTTCCCAGTGTGAAGATTGCGAATCAAGCAAGTTAAAGATTTCAACATTAAATGTGTTCATTTAATTGCGTTTTTATTAAGCCATATTAATCATGAAGGTGCTTATGTGTGCGAATTAGGAAGGAAAATTAAGTAGGTGAGGCAACACACATCATTACCTGAGAAATTTGAAAGAGATAATCCGTGCACATTGAGGTGTGCAAATTTAATGCAGAATAATGTGATGATGTTTTAGTGTGATCATGACATTTTTGATCTATTAATGTGGTACAACGCCATCAAATTAGAATTGCAAGCCAAGTATTTGGTAGTTGCCATAAAATTTGATCAAAAAAGGGTGGTAACTAATGGTTCTAAATTCATATTTAAATTTGGTGATTAAATTATTTGTTGCTAAATTTTAATTTGTGTATATCTTCTAACATATAGTGAGTTGCAGTTAGCTAGGATTTGGCATAAAAGTGGTAAGGTTTAGCTGGAAATACACACCAACAGGGAATTATTAAATGAGGTTTTGGGAAGTAGTGAAACGATGAATGGATTTGCATTGAATAAAAAATCAAAAGGTAACCTTTGCTACCATTGTAATTTCCAACCTAATAGTAGGCTTCATTGCTTACAAGTTGAAATGAGCTATCAATGAAATATCAAAAAAGAAAAATGAGCTATTAATGAAATATCGAAAGATACAAAAAAAAAAAAATCAACTTTTTAGGTTATACAAATATCTCTAACGGGGCTATAGACTCCTGGCTAGCAGTAGAGCTATGTTTGGGGGAATCACAAAGATAACCTTGTCAGGGCTATGGATGCTTGACTGGTAGCAAGGCTGTATCTTTGGTTGGCTTTGGAGGATTACCATATTATGTAGTTCAATGTCAATGAACTGATTTTTTTCACTAAGTTCTAGAAACTGGAATTAATCAAAGCACACATAGATATTTCTGGAGGATTTTTACTATTTTTATGTCAAAATCTAGGTAAAGGTAAAAGATATTTTTTTAAAATATGCATAAATTATAATTTACAATTGGTGATTTAATCTCAAGTTTTGGTTTAAATTCTGGTTTTATTGGTTGTAAGTTGTGTGGTCTCACAACACGCCCCAAGACTATAAGACTTGGGGACCTAAGTGAAAATTAACGCTTATGGCAGGTGTTGGCTAGCTGAAAAGATCACCGAAAGTAAAGAGGAAGGATAAATATTTAAAGAAAGAGTACTTCATAATGTAGTGTTTTGAGTACCAGATACAGGGAACCGAGAATGCTAAAACAAAAAAAGGTAATGTAAATGTTGAGCAAAGTGTTCCGGTCCGATAGTCGAGGTTCGGTAAAACTGAAGTTCAGGGAAATTCATGGGTAAAGTTGAATACTAGGTACCAGGTAACGATGCAAAGTAATGTTTTAAAATCTTAAGGTTATCCAAGAAGTCTGATAGTCCAGTAATCCAGTACATATAAAGGATAATTACGCAAGAATTTGTGCTTTTCAGAAAGCGTGTTATTTATGATGGATTTATATGATAAAAAATTTAATGATGGTTTTATTTACATGATATTTTTTATAAATGTTTCTTTTAAAGGGATTTAATGAGTGGAATTTGTGATTGTAGGAGAAGCAGATTGCGATGCAGAGTTCAGGTATGGACAGTGACGAAAACTTGAATCACAGATAGAATCATATCCAGATTGGGCTACATATTCTGAGAAGTTATATGTAGAGGAGCTTGTATACACCAGAATACCAGGGATCTCGATATTTCACATATGGCGACAGAAAGTGCCAATCTCCGAGGAAGCCTATTCTCTAGAGTAGAAAGGCTGAGGCAGAAAAAAGTGGTAGGAACAAGATGATGAATTAATCATTTAGAATATATGGGAAACTCCTACACACTATCCTGATTCAAGTTATTATCCTAGCGATAATAAGAAGATAAAACCTAAAGGACTTCAATGTCCAGATGAAGGTTGACCTTCGTTGACTTCGTTTGCAATTTTCTTGCCAGTCACCACATTCCACGTGCCTTGATGTGATTTTTCCCTTGGATTTCCTCTCATGTATTTATCTTATCCTACTTGTGTCTTACTTCTATGAAAGGATAGGGGATACCCATTTTTAAGTTAAGTTCAGTTAAGAATTTGTGGATGTTGGAAGAGCCAAAACTTCTTTAAGTTTTTTTTTTCCTATTTTCTAAATGATTCCAAACTAAAAACTTGTATGCATATAGAATTTAATCAATATTGAAGCCAATTTGATAGCTACCTATCTCATGAATTTTTGTAGCTGGTTTTGTTAGTTCAGCTCAAGACTACATGCTACGTCGTTTAAGAGTGCATGCAGAACCTACTCAATGTGCAAACTAAAAAATGTTCTTGAAAAGCTCACACCATTTTATATATAGCTGTGAAGCAATCTGGTGAAGTGGGTGATCCCACAATAGTGGTTTACAATTTTTGGCCAAGCTGGACACTAAAATTATTATTTTTAACTAAATCTTCACATTTGAGCACCTATAGCGGCTAAACCATGAGGAATTTGAAGATGATGTAAATTAGAGTCTCATCACATTTTGTCTGTAGATTTTAAAAATATTTTTTTCAAAATTTTTGGAATTAGATTGCACTTCTTTTTCCATCTCCCATGAAAATTAGTTTTTTCTAGAAAACAACATTTTAAAAAAGTGACAAACACGGTATAACGCATAACTTTTTTTCCATGAAGGATAAAATTCTAATTCTTTTGAATTTAAATTTGTAACTCTGATATCTATTGCTTCCACTTGGTTAGATAGTTTTTTATTGAATATTTTTTCTTTAATCAAGTTTCAAAGTCAAACCAATTATAGTTCAGACACAACGCAACCATATAATGCGTAACTTTTTTTGTATATATCAAAATTCAATTTTTCTTCTTTTGTTGGATTAAGGACTTCAGTATTTGGTGCACTCATATTTTTCAAATATAAAAATTGATAATCTGCTATTTTTCCACATGTGCAGAATATAGACCTTCATTTTTGATGAAAAACCTATGTTTAATAAAACTAAAAAAACAAATACATAATAAAACCAAAACATATTAAAATTATATTCGTTACATAGCTCGTTTCGAGGACTACTTGAGTCCAATTGTGTTTGTGAAGATTCCTCCATTTTAATCCTCAACTTGAGCTTCAAAGCATAAAATATTAGGTTTTCAAAGTGCCTGAGGGGGAAAATGAGGGCAAAGGGAGGTTAGCTCGAACCTGGGTTCGACCGAAACCAGGTTCTACCGAACCCCCTTCCCAAAAGGGGTTTTTCAATTTTTTTTTCTGTGCATGCATTGATTTGGTTCAATCAAACCCTGGTTTGACAGAATGTTTTTTTGGTTCGTGCGAACCTACAAGTTCGTTCGAACACCCAAAATGAAAAAAATTTCACAAGGCTCATTTTTTGTGAATTTTCCTTCCTCCATCAAATTGTAAACCACTATTGTGGCTTCACCCAAGTATAAAGTAGTTTTCTTTGACTTGATTAACTCTTGGGGCATGTGTGGAGAATAACAGGAGAAATTTTAATTTTCATTATATTTTTATTCTTTATTTTAGATTCTAGATGTTTAAATTCTTGAAAATGTTTCAAAAACTAGATGAATGAATGGAAATTATTGAAAATCTTTCATTTCTTGTGAAATTGTTGAATGCTTAAAGCTAAATCTAATTAAGTGATAGCAAAAATTGTTGACGTTCATGAAATATTATTATATATCTTTTGATTTCATGATATTATTTTATGATTGAGCTGGAAGCTTGGTACTGAATGTTTATAATTCCAATCAAGCATAGATCCCTTGAGATTAACAACAATATCACATCATACCCTGAAGTGAACCTAGTATGGTCAAGACCTGACTACCGGAGCCTTGGGATTAAGCTAAGTCAACCTTTTTCCTATAACACGGACCCCTTAGGTTGCCCTGGTTCATTCTTTCATGTAAAGATAGGTTCTTCATGATTTTCCTATGAGGACTTTATCTGCACTGTTGTTGTGAGTGACATGATCATCAACAATACTGATTGTTGAAAACTCAGAATATTAGGAGGGGGTGAATTAGTATTCATTAAAAATCATTGGCTTTAGCAAATTAAAACATCCATTCAATGCAACATATTAAACTTGCAGTAATTGGAAATAACATAGAAAGCATGCATCATCAAAGAACACAAGAAGACTATATTTACGTGGAAAACCTAAAAAGGGAAAAACCACGGTGAGGATTAGCTCACAATATATTATAATTGGTGATAAGGTATTATAGAGTGACTCACTTCCAAGTGGACTCACTGTCCAAAGAAGAGAGAATAGAAGAGATGGCTAACTACCAGGACAAAGGATGGCTCACTACAAGAGATTTTAACTGGTACAATGCATCTACTATATGCTGAAGATAGTTCCAATTTAAGCTCTATAAACCAATCTAACACACTTGATGCTTCACTGCTATCATACTCTTCTTTGTAACTCTTCACATTACATTTGCTTCACATTCACACTTTACTTACACATATATTTGCAACCTCATATTAACAACACTGAAATGATCTTAAATTTGTATGCATTACATACTCAAACATCAACTACATCAATTATGTCGGCCTAAATAGATGAAACATGCAAAACAACAATTTTTTCGGCTGAAGATCTAAACATACATTCTTTGAAAACATATAACACTTCAAAATAGGTCAGTAGGGACGTATAATTACTCCCATAAGTCCAATCCAAACTTACTTTATATTCGTATGACCAAAAACCATTTAGGTGAGTACCGTTTGTGAAGCAACAAAGAAATAAACCAACTGATCATGCACACATCAACACCTACACCTCCAAGAACTTGCCACTTGGACCTAACATGCTTCTAACACCTATAAATAGTCCCACAAAATGACATAGAAAAACAATCAACTACAGTGGAATAGAAAGCATTCCAAACAGGTACACTACAACAATAATTATGTCATATCTAGGGTGATACTCTTTCAACTCCAACTTCAATTGTGGAGGGCTTCAAGATGTAAATTTTTTTATATAGAATCCCCCAAGAAGTACCAAAATTACATTAGGACCATATAACTAAATTCTTTAGAGTGGAGCAATATGAACCTCAAAATTGGTTCACTGTACACTAAAAATTATACTCTCAGACTTAGGCAATTGTGCAAGACATTGGATCTACACTAGACCAACAAAGATGCAACTATGCAATGGGTTTCCATCATTACATTCAATCATGCTTATCATATACTAGCAATACATCAATTTTGATACTACAACAATGTTGACATCAATGAAATCACCATAGTAGCATGATCTGAGATACATCCACCAATCTTCTCAATGAAAATCTTCCAACAATCTCTGCTATCTTCCAATAGTAACTTGATCTAAGATATAACTTTGTAAAATACATAGCTCCATTCAATTCATCTAGAAAATCATCAATGACTAGAATAGGAAACTTACCTTTGATGTACATGTTGAGTACTCTATAGTCTAGGCACATGCACCAAGTTTCATCCTTCTTTTTCACTGTCACCATGGGCGAGGAGTAAGCACTTTGGCTATGTATTATAATTCTTGCCTCTAGCATCTCCTCAACAATCTTTTAAATCTTAAATTTTAGTATATATGGGTATCTGTAAGGCTTAATATTGGGTAGCTAGCTCCTTGGAAGTAGTTGTATGGGATGATCATGATCCCCTTAGGAGGAATTTCTTTAGGAATATATCTAAAAAATATTGAGTGTAAATCAATAATTTCTTGTAAATATGGATGGGTGGGAGAATTAAATTAATAGGCTTCTAATAAACATAGTTGGGTGACAAATCCATTAGCTCTTTTCTTAAGAAACTTCTACATTTGATGAGATCTTACATTTTGGAGAAATTTTCCTTCAACCCTATTAGTTGTACGATATTTCCTTATTGAAATCTCATGAATAGTTCTTGGAATTTTATCTGAATTATTCTGAATGTAGTAAGCTATTATACTCCCAAAACAATATTGGTTGCACCAATGGAAATAGCATACATTGGGAAATCAAGGTGATAATCTCCCATGGATAATTTAATGTCGTGGAATTTTCTAGAACAACTAACTATACTGCAATCTCTAAACACGACCTAAAACTCTAGAGCTAGATATATAAAAAAATATGATGTGATTTCTCATCTAACTTCCTATGATGTGCATGACAAGAAATGATTGGTTAGGAATCATGTGATTTCTCATCTGACTTCTTATCACCTTCTAATATTGGTTCCTCCTCTTCTTCCTCACTTGGACATTCAATATAGAACAATTTCTTTTCATTGCATTACCCTTTTTCTTTCTTCTCCTCAATTTTTTGTGGAGTCAACCTAGTAGGTTGAGGTAACTAATATGTAGGAGAGCTTCTTTCTTTGACGTTTACAATCCCTTATCATCTATTGGCCAAAAAAATATAAACTTTTCTTGCCATAATTATTACTTATGACAAGGATTGCGGTTGGAACAAATGTACCTCATATTTTATGTGGTCCTTTAAACCACCTAAAAATAATTCCTTGAAATTTTATTCTTTCAAATTATCCACAATTAGACAAATTGGTTGAAACTACTAAGTATAGTCCTTGGCCATACCTATTTTCTTTAATTTAGTGTATTGGTAGAAGTAGCTACCTGTAAAGTTATCTCCATAATGGGTAGCAAGATCCTCTTCAAAAATTGACCATGTGATTACACAACCCTTCTTTCTCTTCTTATCACATAACCAGTGATACCAAATAAATTTATCTGTTTCCAGGCATACTGATGTCATATCCACCTTTTGTTGACTAGGAACATGATGAAGATCAAATAATTGCTCCATTTGGCAAAGCCAATTGGTCAGATCCTTTCCATCAATCTTTCTCATAACCAACCTAGATATGAATTTCCTATGCATATGATTATTAAATAGATAATCCTTCTTGAAATATGAGTCAAGCCCAAATAGCTCATGTCAAATAAACGTATTATCTTCGACCTTATTGGTGAATTTTCTCCCTTATAATTCATCCCCTGAATAATTCTATCCAACTTCTTAGAAAGTTCATTTCTCATTCCTAATTGATTAATTTTCACTCTTGACCTTGTTGAGAGTGAATTTGTTGAAAACAATAATTCTATAATAAATTGCGTAATTATGCTCCAAATTCTTTGAAATATGGATTTCTAGGATCCTCTCTTAGTACTGCAAAAGCTAAATAAAAATCAAGAACTAATTAAATTTTTTTTTTGGGAGATATGTGTTTTCCAAATAAATTGGAAAAAATCTGTATTTGGTAATAAATCCCTCAACTTTGCTCTAATTTCTCTAAAATATGGACTCTAGCTGCTTGAACGTATTCTTTAAAAACCATTGAAAAGTAAAAAAAGTTCACTAAAATATTAGAGATATGCACTTTCCAAAATGTCCTCCAATATTTTGAAAATGTCTTAGCTCCATAGTGCCAACGTCATGCTCTCATACCACTTGTAATGAAATAAATTGCATAATAGATGAATGAGATAAGAAATATACTGCAAATAATTGATAATTACTAAAAATGACAATCCACTTTGTGGGGAAAATCGTCCAAATATCTCCAAGGAGAACGTAATTCATTATTTGATGAACAAATAAGACTCATTAGCTCTTATATATACCCTATTTATGCTGAGGATATCACCCAAGCCAACATAGATACCCATATATAAGCCTTGAGTGAACCTAACTAACTAAATAATAATATAATAATGATAATATGACTTAATTAAGAGTTAAGATGGTTCCAAGCTGACTATTCATAACCCTACGTACTCTGATATTAAGGGTGTAGCACATAGATGTAACTTTTGAATGAAATAAATTTCAATATATCAAAGTATTTTCATGTCATAATCTCCAACAAATCTACAAGTTTCCATCCCTAGATTTAAATTGATTGAAAATTAAGTCTCCAACAATTTTGACTAAGTTTTGATAGATAGAAGTGGATACCAACATTGAGAAACTCCCGTCAAATAGATAGACGATGAATGCCCAAGTTGGGGTCAAAAATCAAGCACCCCTCTCCTAGAAAATAAAATTAAATAATTTTTTTAATAACTATCCTCTTAATATGCTAACCCCTTATAACTATTACTAGACTCCCAACTAAAGTTAAGTAGTAACTCCCCTCCTGCAAGTTCTCATAAAAAATATGCTAAATTCTTTAGGAGTTATATCATCTAGCCTCCAAGAATCCCTATGTCCCTCCTTGTGAAATACACAATAATAATAGTATTTTGCTAATAACTTGTCCCCTTTTATTGAAAATGAGTAATTATTTTGGGTCGAGATAATTAATTTTATTTAAATTTATTTCTAATAATTTCTGTTTAACCTACAAGAAAGATAGGAATGGTCATTTTCTCATTAAAATAATTTCATTTCATTTCATTTTATCATTAAATATAGGACATCGTAATTTCCCCTTTCATAAATTTCTTTCCATCAAGCAATACAAACTTAGATATTCTAAGATTTCTAATCTTCCCCAAATGGCATACACAATTGGTTGGTTTCTCCAATGAACAAGAATTTTATAATGGCTTTGCTTCTTGATATTTTCAACCTTATATGAATGGTGTCATCTTATCCACATATGAGTGGCACTCTACTATCTATTAACACAAAATCAATGAAAATGAGTGCATTGAATGTACACAATACCTTATGTAGAGACATACCAATGAGTATTTGATGAGTGGCATTGAAGTAGTAATTTCCAAGGTTTATCCATTTGAATCATGCTACATATTGAATTGTGTTATCTTTTATAAGTCTCCTTCAACCCACATATTCACTATATCTACTTGTCCCCTTGTTTGTGTGTAATAGGTAATTGTTGAATTGACCTTGATACTTACTCAAGAAAAATAATTCCTTTCGAAAAGGTATAAAAAGTTACTATCCTTATTACAGATAATATTTTCTAGAAAACTATCTAGCTCAAATAAATATTTGAAAAATAATTCTTCTGCATGATATAGTTTGAATTCTATATAAATGATAAAAATGTCTGTATATTAATTTATCCTATCCACAACAACATAGGCATAATCTTTATCATGTACTTTGGGAAGACTTGTGTTGAAGTCCACAAACACACTTTTCTAATCTTGATGGGAATGAGTGAATAGCTACAATGAATTTCAAATAAATGCATGCTCTACTTCTTTTTTCTTGAAAGTGATACACTCCCTAACGTGTTTGAGATCATCCTTCCCAAAGATCCTCCATGAGAATCTCTCTCTTTTATTTCTATTAATATTTTAAATTCTAGAGTTTTACACCATGGGTTTCACATGCAAATGTTTCAAAATATTTTAATTCATTTTAAAATTAGGTAGAAAATGATACCATCTCCTAGCACATACTTATCATCCTATAAATGTCATCTAATATACTAAAAAATGTATTTTATTAGCATATTCTACCATGATAAAAATCTTCCAATCACCATAAATGACATAAATTGAACAAAGAGTGAGAATTGTAGAAAACACATTAACAAGTGCATTCCTTCTTCCCTTTATAATTACTATATGAAAATCATAGGATCGAAGTTTCCTTACTCATCTTTGTCACATATATTCCTAATCATGATGACCCAAGAATAAATCCAATCCATTTTATATCCCAACCACACATCTACCACAAACCATATCTTTTCTTAACATTTTAAAAATAGACATTATTGTATGCATTTTCTTTTCATACATAGAGTAACCATTTTTTGGTCTTTCAATTTTTTAATCTCAACTAATATGTGGTGTATTCTTTATATTGTAATCAGTCCAGCTACCTTTCTTGATGGATCATATTCTATTAAAAAGTGGTTGTGAGAAATCTAAAATAGTAAGTATATCACATGACTTGATTGTCTTCTCAAGCTTACCAAATAATTCTTTTTTTATTGTACTTCACACCTTGAGCACTAATAGCATGGCCCAAGTATAAAATATCATTGACATCAATATTAAATGTAGATTATTTTACAAATAGAGAATATTTCTTAAGGATTGCAAGGATCAATTCTAGCAGCCTCGACGTTTTTTGAAACATCAAAAAATCATTATAAATTATCAAAACACATGCTCTCAATTGATTGTTGAATATTTGATTCACCAAGAAGTAGAAAGAAATTGTTGTATTAGTCAAATTAAATTGTATAATCAAAAAAATAATCTATGTAATAAGGCATTTAAATTTTTCTTGTGTACATCTTCCTTGCAAAAAAAGTATTGGTGGTAGCTTGATCTCCAATTACTATTTGAGAAGTAAATTACTTCATACTAATCATCAATGAGCTCATCAATCCTAGAAATGGAGAATCTAATTATCTTGTTGTATATTTATTTGTAATTGAAACACATGATCATGGATCTAAATTTTTCCTTCTCAAGGACTATTGAAGATAGATTTGATGTGGCCCATTTTACACATCACTTTTGGATACCTCTCTATCTCCTCTTTACATGCCCCTAGGTTCTGATAAGAGTACGCATTGCATAATTAGAGCTTGGTTCCAACTATATTACATCTTGGAATATTCAATGTGGTTGCAATCTTGGAACTATATTATTCAACACCACACTATGTTAATTCTAAATATTTTGAATAGCAAAATTGGTGCAGTCACGGTAGGAGGGTTCCAGAAGGAACAGTCTGAACCATGCAGCAATGAGTCAAGACAGTGGAAATAACACAACAAATTGATATGCAAACATGAAATATCATTTTATTGATAATCTTATTGGAACCTCTAAAAATGGTGTAGGCTTATGAAAAATGTGGTCTATGTGGGGAAGGTTCCACCCAAGGATAACCCTTGAGATTTCAATGCAAAGGAGATTGAAATCTAACAATAGGGTTGACCTAGCAACTGAATAGAACAAAAAGGGGTTCACCACCAAGTGTAAACTTGGAAAAGACAATATGCTGGAAAACACAGTGTGATATGCAAAATGACCTAGAAATGCAAGTAAAATGTAATAGAAAACTATAAAACTTGAAATGTGCACCTAGAAAACTGAAGAAGGTAGAGTGGAGGTCTTGAATCTTGAAAAATTCACTATTGGAATCATATGACAAGTTGGGTGAATCGATCCAGTTTCGGGTAAACTGTGCCAGAACATGTCTCAGACAAATGGGTACTCAGATATGAAAAACTCCCTGATAGATAGGTATAGTGGGACTCATTCACTAATAGTGGCGAATCAGGCCAATTTTTTATTTATGGAAATTCAAAACTAGATCTTGTAGCTCTCAGTCTACTTTTCTATTCCTAATTCAAATTCAGGTCTGAAACTACAAAATTTAGCCTATAGACCTTCTCTAAGCTTCTCCAAGGCTTGTTCACAACTTTGACAACTTTGAGTTGCTTTGACAATTTTTCAAATCATGCTCCTTGATAAATCTGCAACCTAGACTTGGAAATCACTTGCAAAGAGATGGAAAAATGTTGTGGGGTTAGTGAATAGGGGTTTTCCTTGGTCAAACCCCCTATTGGTAATTAAACCCTTGAAGTAAAATAAATAAAATAGAGAATAATGAATGAAAAAATAATGATGTTGTAACTCACCAAACCCTTGTAATAAAGTGTTCCAAACATGTAAGTAATGGCTCCAATGGATGAGGACTTGGAATATAGCTTGATGTTGATGCAATGCTTGCTTGAATCACACAATCTTATAGCACAATTGTTAGCTCTAAAACAACATGATGCTAATAATTTTTGAAATGACAATTGACACTTGAAGAATGCTCTGAAATGCTTGATAATCTGCACTTGAAATGCCTTGAATGCTCTTGTGAATGCTCAAATTTTTTTGTGAATTATATGCATGAAGAATTGAATACTTGGGGATGAAAATGAGAGAAAGAACTTTCTATTTATACTCAATTATGCAATAATTCTTGAAATTACAACACTATAGGCCAACCTTAGATCTTGGAGAATAAAAAATCTTCCATAAATTTAACTTAAATTTGAATTTTGAGTTAAAGGGGACTCATTCGCCACCCTTGGTGAATGGGTCATGTTAAAAGGCGTAGGACAACTGAGAGGCAGGTGAATCAATTGTCACCAAAATTAAACTCAAAACTTCAACACTTATCAATTTCACAACCACACTATTCTGTTATTAAATATGAACATGAAATGCAAATAACAGAAAGCAAAATCAACACAATGAACACCACATTTTACCTGGGAAAACCAATAAGGGAAAAACCACGGTGAGGATTAACTCACAATATAAATTAGTTTCAAAATTGAATATATAAGGCTCACTGCCTTGAATATGACTCACTGTCCAGATACAAAAGTGCACTGCTTACACAAGGAGGTTCACTGCCTACAAAAGATTACAAAAACAAAATTGTCTTCACAGCCAAAATGAACTAATAAGAGTGCACCTTACAAGAACTGATACAGCTCCAGTGATGCTCAATAGACTGACTTAACACACTTCATCATTTTCACAATTCCTCACTCTCGCACCTTCATTTCTTCAATCTTCAAAACTTTCCAACATATATACTCAATCCATCCACAAGCATCAGTTAGGTGGGCCTAATTAGATGCAACTCTTATTTATCAAAGATATCAACTGTCAGCCTCAAGTATTTACAAAATATTTCCAACCAATAGATCAAAATGTGTAGCGCAATTCATCATTTCAGCATAGACCTAAGCTAGGTCGCACATATATCCGCATAACAAAAATTAATTCACCATATTATGACTTATTCATGAAGTCAGCCAGAAAGAGACTTAATTTCAAAAAGTAATCAACAGAATAATGCCAATACACCATACGAGCACCGAAGCATGAGAGATTCTGAACATACATGCTTTCAACACCCATAAACTGTTTCCCAAAACTGCAAGTAACAACTATCAACCGGATTGTGGACCAAAATACCAGAGGGTGTAGCTTGTATATCGGTTCAAATACCAGACCAAAATACTGGATCAAGCACTAGCTTAGTCTTGCAGTCACAACCCATATAACATGATGACATCAATGACAATACAACTTGTATATTTAGCCATTCTTCTTCATTCTTCCAACAATCTCCCCCTTTGTTATTTATGGCTACATGTACCAAAATTTACAAAACACAACATTCTCTCCTCCTATCATCGTAGTTGTCCTTCACACGACTCCCTCCGATCACATGACTCTCTCCCCCTTTGACATCAATGGCAAAGGGCGACCAAAAGTAGTTTGTAAACATTTGTCCAAGGCAATATTTTGTATACAAAGAAATTGCAACACTCTGTTTCAAACATTCAAGTGAGAATAACAGCTTTTACATGAAATATTTTCTTGTAGGTCACTTTGATGATCGGAAGAATCCTTTTCCAGGCAAGCACAACCGAATTCATTCTTGTACTCATACCATCCAATAAAGATAATTGTGTAAAGGAGGATGTCTGATTAAAGGACAAACATTGTTGTTCACAATTTTCTGCATCAGAGAGAATTCTGAATAGATGATCCAACTGGACGTCAGTAATTTCCTTAACCAACCAGAAGATTTTAACCATATCTTCTCTTTGCCTCTGAGTAGTTAGCAATTCCACCTGCAATTCACCAACTCTTGTTCTCTGTTTTCTATCCTTGTCTTTAAAGAAATTAAACTTCTTCCCAATACTATTCATCTCAAATACAATGGCTTCAATTCTACTTCTGAAATTTTCAACAGTTGTCGGCCACCAAAGACAATACCTGTAGATGTCAGATATTTCTTTGATGCATTCTTTTGTCTCATTAATATGTTTAGATAACACTTGTTTTACTTTGGTACATCTTTCAATCATAGCATTAAACTTATGACCTTCAGGTCCTTCCAACAATGTTCTCTCTTCAATAATTTCTACTAGATTATTTGGTAAAGAATTTGACACATTTGAAACTTAAATACCCCTATTGAGCAAATAATCAACTAGTACATCATCAATTTTAAGTTTCTCAATTAGAGAGCATGCATTCCACATTTCACCAATCTTCGTCATTGCACCCTTAACTAGCATCATCTGTATATCCTTTGGATCAAAGGAGTCAGATCCAAACAAAAATTCTTCATTCTTCTTTTCTTCTGAGACATCTGTTATAATAGTTTTACTCTTCTTGGGTTTCGGAGGGGACTCGCCAATGATAACTTCCAACTCTTTCTTACCGAAGGATGAACCCACTTCAAACTAACTAGGCATTGACATACCGGAGAACAAGTTTGTCTTTAGGGATGTGAAATATGTTTTGCAAACACTTACATTTTCAGCCAATGATTCCAAGTATTTGTAAACTTATTTTCCAATAGGAATACCAAATTCCCACTCAAGATTTTCTCTTCCTGGTAGCGAGTTCAAAAAGTAAAAAATCAAACACACGAACAAGGTTCCAAATCAAAAGGGATAACCCTCAACCAGTGACATTTAGGCATTCTCGGTTAGGTTTTCAAGTAATAGGCTACACAAATCAAACTGCTTGTTTTCCTTAACCATCATGTGTGCAAGATATACAGCAATAGTCGAAGTTGAACCTTTGTGATTTTTTAAATAGATTTTATAAGAAATTTCGTATGCAACATACCTTACAGTAGAATCTGCAAGAGTGTTTATCAATAGAGCTCGAATGTCTTTATCAATGCTAGTAAGTTCCTCCACATCTTTGTATTTCACGGTTTTCTTCCTAGGGAGATGCCCAACACTGCATAAACCAGTAATCGCTTCGATCACATCCTTCGTGATTAGGTAGGGTTTGTCCAACATAATACTATCGTTCTTGAATAGAATTAACAAGAATAAGATGAATTCTTTATCTACAAACTAGGGAAATTTTCCCCATAAATCCATACCTAGAGTTTTTATGCTCTGTAACTCATTTTTGTTTAGCCTTAGTTCAATTTCCTTCATCTTTCTATGATCAAATTATTCCAATTCAACTCCTTTCAACTTCAGTGGAATGTCGCCACTCGATCCTCTTTCCATTTTCATGCTTATCTTTTATTGAATTTTTTATTGTTCAGTTAAAACTCCTTCCTTTTCCCTTCTTCCCCTTTGTAAATAGAGAAATAATTCCTAAGTATCCATAATAATTCCTTGAAATTACTTTAGAATTGCTTAAAATCACTTTGAGATCACTCCAAGACGCCTTTCAAAGTCTTGAAGTGGTCAAGTGATCCAAAAGACTTATGAATTTTACCTTATACACCATCAGTTTTCCCTAATTTGCATTAAATGCATCAGACTTCAAAATGCTGCTAAAACCATTCTTCTTAACACAGAAAAACCTTAATTCGATCCACAAATTAGCATGCCAACATGTTTTCTTCTGGTTTCTTTTCCAAAACCTCTGTTTATTCATTTTTCTCAATACATCTTCGTGCCAACCTCTAACATGCCATTCATCGAGGGGGTTTTTATAGCTTTCTGATAATGCTCCCCCTAAGACCATGCTAGGTCTAATTCTTGGAGGAATTGTTCGTACCGGATGATGGAACAGACACATCAGTAGTTTCAAGTTTTTCTTCTTTCTTCCTCTATATCTTATTCATCTCTTGCTTCATCTCTTCTTTGTCAATTTTCTTTACAGATTCATTCTTTTCTACTAGAGCAGACTTCTTTCCCTTCTTATTACTGCAAACTTTTGAGATGTGTCCAAGTTTGTTATAGTTATAGCAAACAACACTTTTCTGATTAATCTAGCCTCCATTACTTCTTGATCTAAATTGATTTGATTTGTGTCCAAATTTATTATAGGTATAGCAGTAGCCATTAAAATATAGATTCATTTTTCCTCCATTAAATCTATTCATCATTACTTCACTGATCATTCTTACATGAGATTTGCATTCAATAGCGTTATGTCCAAATTTCTTGGATGAGAAACATTGTCTAGAGAAAGAGCCAGGAAACTGATTCATCCTACTCCTACATTTTGTTGTCTTGTGACCAAATTTGTTGCATCAAAAATAGACACCATTGAAAGAGGGATATTTTTGTGCATTAGGCTGTCTCATAGGCGGTCTCCTTACAAAAATTTTGGAATTTCTTTTTTGCTTCCCTTTGTCTTGAGTCTTTTGATTTTCCTTTGAACTTTCACCTGTTTCATTTCACGAGCCACCTTTGTCTTTACTTGGTTTTTGTCTTGCAAGCAGTTCTTCAAGCTTGTCAGAGCTAGATCTGAAATTGTTCTCACAGATTTTTTCCTTCTCCAGTTCTACTTTCAAGTTTGCTACCTCTTGTTCAAGTCTAGTGCATTCATCAAACTTGTTCTGCACCATTATATTCAGATATTCTTCAATTGTCTTCTTTTCTTCTACAAGCACTTTCAATCTGATGATATCTTGTTTCTGTTGCTCACTCACTTCTCTATGTCTTTCCTTAAATTTCATCAATTGTTTTTTCAATTTTTGGATGCATTCATTAGCCTCATCTAGATTTTCTTTCAAGGCTCTGTTTTCCTTTTCTTCCTTATCAAAATCTTCAAGTGCAGTTTGGAGTTCTTTATCATCTATTTGATCAACCTTCAGGATCTTCCTCAAGCAATTAAGCTCTATACCAAGGAACCAAGGTTCTGATACCAATTGTTAAAAGGTGTAGGACAACTAAGAGGGGGGGTGAATCAATAGTCACCAAGATTAAACTCAAAAATTCAACACTTATCAATTTCAAAACCACACTATTCTGTTATTAAATATGAACAGGAAATGTAGATAAGAGAAAGCAAAATCAATACAATGAACACCAGATTTAATGTGGAAAACCCAATAAGGGAAAAACCACAATGAGGATTAACTAGCAATATAAAGTAGTTCCAAAACTTAGTATGTAAGGCTCAATGCCAAGGGCTCACTACCCTGAATATGACTCATTGTCTGGATACAAAAGCTCACTGCTTACACAAGGAGGCTCACTGCCTACAAAATATTACAAAAAAAAAATTGGCTTCACAGCCAAAATGAACTGATAAGAGTGCACCTAACAAGTGTTGATATAGTTCTAGTGATGCTCAATAGACTGACTTAACACACTTCATCATTTTTTCAATTCCTCGCTCTTGCACCTTCATTCCTTCAATCTTCAAAACTGTCCAACATATATACTCGATCCATCCGCAAGCATCACTTAGGTAAGCCTAATTAGATGCAACTCTTGTTTATCAAAGATACCAACTGTCGGGCTCAAGTATTTACAAAATATTTCTAACCAATAGATGAAAAATTGTAGTTCACTTCATCATGTTAGCATAGACCTAAGATAGGTCGCACATATATCCGCATTACAAAAATTAATTCACCATGTCACGACTTATTCATGAAGTTGGCCAAAAATAGACTTAATTGCAAAAATTAATCAACAAGACAATGCCGATACACCATACGAGCACCGGAGCATGAGAGATTCTAAAAATACATGCTTTCAACACCCATAAATTATTTCCCAAAAACACAAGCAACAATTATCAACTATGGAGGATTACGAACCAAAATACCAGAGGGTGTAGGTTGTATACTGGTTCAGATACCAGACCAAAATACCAGATCAAGCAATGGCGAAGTCTTGCAGTCACAACCCATATAACATGATGCCATCAATGACAACACAACCTGTATAGTTAGTCATTCTTCTTCATTCTTCCAAAAGGTCCCACCTAAGGGGACTTATTTTCCCATAGTGGTGAATGGTGAATGAGTCTCACCTTAGGAATTTAAAGTTGGTTTTAGGATTTTGATGTTTTAAATGATGTGTCAGGATTATTCTAAAAAATACACATAAATAAGGCCTTTGGATGCAAAATGGGGCCAACTACAACATAAGAAATCCCAATTCTTAATGAAAAACCTAGGAAAGTACGAAAGTGTGTTACAACACTTTACAACACTTTGAAATAAGGCTTGGTAAATGATGAAAAGAGGTTATTTTATTAACAAGAATTTACAAAAGTGTGAAAGTATGTTACAACAGTTTACAACACTTTAAGTAAGGTACCATTTGAATTCTTTTAGTTCACAAGGTCCCAATACCTAATGTGAATGTGTTATTCACATTACAACATTAAATCAAGGCCACATTAAGCCAAAATTACAAGGAGGGCTCGAACAAGTTAGAAAAAGTAGAAAGGTTACCTTTTTGGTGACTCTATCTAGCCCCCACTTTAGTGAGAGGATGAACTCACTTCAAACTCACACTAAAGTAGGCCAATGCACACATCAAGAGGGGTTCAAATGTACCAATGCTAGCAAGACGAGACAACAACAATCAAGAGGGGTGATCAAGCCCCCAGGATCAAGATCCCATGAAAAAACCAACATAAGCGTAAAGGAAGAAGTATGAAAATGACATCAAGAACAATAAGGAAAAATCATACAATTTGATAGAGTAAAAGGTGAAAACAAAATAACCGAATCAAGCTTCAACTATTTTTCCAACACGATGTGGGTCAGATCTAGGCTATTTGTCTGAAAAATGCATACTCACTCTAACGCGATGGAACTCATTGATGTTCGCTAGGTGAGAAGTCCTAAAATGTGAGAAACATACACTCATTGTTGGTATGTACTCACACACACACAAGTGGGTATGGGGAAATTCATGCCTTGGATTGGGCTTCTTTCCCAACCATACCAAAGTTATACCTCCTAATAACTTTAATAAGGTGCCACACAAAATGATTTTTTTTGTGCTTCATGAGACAAGCAAAACTTTTTATGCTTGGAGCTCATGAACAAACGCAATGGCACCACAGGCATGCAAGTTTTGTTATGCAAGGTGAGCATATAACAACAAATGCAAAATAAAAAAATAGGAAATATTCAAAGGATTCTTGCTTAGTTCATGCGAGATCTTTCACTTAGGGAACATTGTGCCTAATATCTCCAAGAGAGGACCAATCAAAGAATATAAAATTCACAACTTAGGGGATGTAGTACTTCGCATCAAGCCACTAAGAGGAAGGCAATATGCTAAGATAGGTCATGTTCATTAAGGAAATCACACCCAATGTCATCCACAATGTGATGAATGCATTGTATGAAGTAAGAAGTCTACACTAAGAACCATGAAAAAAAGAGAAAAATAAATGCAAAATGAAAATGCCAATGTATGCCCCCACTTTAAAGGAATAGCTAAACACCATACTATGAACAATTACTTTAAAGTAGCCAATGAAAAATGCAAACAAGAAAGAAGACATTAGAGCCAACTTGGAAATCCCTATGCCAAGTCATATGTTTCCAAGTAAAGCTACGTCATGTGAAAAAAAAAAGGGGAGGGGTTGCCCCCAAAATGAAAACACCAAACACATAAGGGATCTATGGATTTGGGGTCAGTATGTTCTTTGTTGTAATGTTTTTTTTTTAGAGCTTGGAACTTTCATGATCTCCCAAATGCACATAGAATTGGAACAATGACACAAATAGAGCGAAAACAAAGAAAAACCTTTTGGGTCAACATGGAAGAGACATAGGGTGCCTTGACGCCTTGCACCATCCCCAAAAGGAAAATACAAGATAAATGAAAAAGAAAAGGTGAGAGAAAAAGGAAAAAATTTTGGGTCAACATGAAGGAGACATGAATGTCTTGATGTCTTGTGTCATCCTCAAAAGAAAAACACAAGAAAAAGATAAAAATGAAAAAGGCAAAGAAAAAGAAAGTTTTTTGAGTCAACATGAAGGAGACATGAATGTCTCGATGCCTTGCGTCTTCCCCAAAAGTAAAACACAAGAAAAAGATAAAAATGAAAAAGGCAAAGAAAAAGAAAGCCCTTTGGGTCAATATAAAGGAGACATGAATGTCTTGATGCCTTGTGTTATCCCCAAAAGGAAAAGCACAAGAAGAAGATAAAGATGAAAAAGCAAAAGTGATGCACAACATAGAGAAGAATGAAGGTACAAATAGAGGAATGTCACAAAGAGATAAAACATCAAACAAAACATCATAGGGGACCATATTGCACACATGCAATCACACAAAAGAAAATGAAAAAGGAAAAGAAAATGCAAAATACTAGTAAGGAAAATGTGTGTCAACCTATGAGCAAGTCATTGGCCTCCCAATCATGTTCATTGTATACCAAAGGTGGATAGCTAGCCAAAGGGACAAGGGTAAGTGCCAAACTAGGAGAATTTCTAGGTTCAACACTTTGTATAGGAAATTTTTCATTTAAGCTCATGGAGGAGGAAAACAATGTGTTCAATTCATTATGCACCCCTTCATCAATTTCAACGGTCTCATCATAGTCATCCAAGTTAATCACAACAGGAGGATGAATGATAATTTCCATTGAAGAGTTCAACTCTTGTTGCGATTGTTGTATTCGGTCGGTTTTGTTGGTTGGGCAGGAGGGCCATCATGCATTGCTTCGATCAAGTTCGGATTTTGATTTTCTTTGTTTAACTCTTCATGTAACTTGTAAGAAAGGGCACAACGTCTATGCCTATGCTCTCTAGGACCTCTGTTTCTTTTAGTTTTGTTTTCAAGTTGTGTTTGTGTAGGAGCAGGTTGATCAACCATGGGTTTCTTTTCCTCCCTAAGGGGAGGAACAAAAGGAACCACAGGACGTTGTTCAACCACTTTCTCTTTTGTTGTGTAAACTTGTTTTATTCTAGGAGGTGTGACAAGGTTATTTTCATTGTTTCTTGGTCATTTGTAGGACATATTTGAGGTTTATGTTTTGTGTTGGTCTTGATTGTTTAGGTCTTGTTTAGGTTCAAGTATGGTTTTTTCAAGGACAGGAGGTGCGGAAGAAGAGGGGGTCATGTTTTAGAGGGATAGTTCAGCTATTTTCTTTGCTTTGAATTTTTGGTAAGATACGAAAAAAGGAGTCTTCTCATTGCTTGATAGGTTCCATGAGCTAGGGAAAAAAGTCTTCTAAGGAAAAGTTTCCTTTGGAAGAGAATGGGTTAAAGATGCTATGGTGAACAGTAAATATTTTATTGTCAAAGGGAAACTGTAAGCATTTATGCACAACTAAAGGACAACTTTCATTGAGCATATCCATGGATGGCCTAGCCTCAAACGAAATTGGTCTGAATGCGGGATGATGGAGAATGTTACATCTAATGTTTTGGTCCTATTTGTAATGGTAAGGTGATCAACCCTATCTTAGGGCAAGCAAAACCATTTTGTGTCTTGATCCACGCTTTCAGTCTATCATATTTGTCTTGATAGAGTTCATGCAAAGTAGGAACTCCTCAATGATCACATTCTCTCCATAAGTAGGATCTGTTGAAATGCACAAGACAACTGAGAGGGGGGGTGAATTAGTTGTCACCAATCACATTCACATATCTCAAACAATTATTAACTCCACATCTAGTTTAATCTTTTTTTAAGTATGAGCATGAAGTGAGAATAACAGAAAGCAATATCAACACAACAAATACCTGATTTATGTGGAAAACCCACTAAGGGAAAAACCACGTTGAGGATTAACTCACAATATAAGAGTAATTACAAAAATGATTACAAGGAGGCTCACTACCAAAGATAGTACTCACTGTCTAGATACAAGGCTCACTGCCTACATATAGGACACACTTGTTGTGACCTTTCCACACATCACCCCATTCTAAATGGGGACCCCTTAATTTTTTATCCATTCTGGTCTTTTGGCTTTGGTTTTGTCTCTCTCTCTCTCTCTCTCTTTCTGTCTCTTTTCTGTTGTCTGCCTTTTGGGGATGTGTCCGTCCGTGAGTTTAAAAGTGAGATTTTGGCTAAGTCTGAGAATTAGGGTTTGTACATTTCTAGTCAATTTGAAGTCAAATGGAGTCAATAAGTTGGAATCTGAGCTTCACATTGCAGTTAGTATGCTTCTAGTAGGTTTCCAGCTAAATTTCAGTAAATTTCAGCGACTTACTATTTTTAGTAAGTGTTTAATTCAGGGCGTTCTCTCAGTAGTTTTAAAGTTTCGATCATTACACTGCATCCAAAACATGTCAGGCTGCTCGTCTGCAAATTTTGAGCTAAAATTGATGACTTTCTATTTTTAGCAAGTTCACCTTCAAAAGTAGATTTTAGGGTTTATATGCAAAGTTTTTCAATGCATGTCTGGAGATTCTTTCTAGGTTTTCTGAAACCTACATAGTGATATAACATGCAAGATGAGATGATGACTTTCAGATTTCAGCCTTCGTAGGCTATTTTTAGGGTTTGCATGTTGAAATATTTTTGCATGTCTGAACATTCCTTGTGAGTTTTTCGAGGGCTTCGCAGTGGTATAACATGCAAACTAGGATTAGGACTTTCTCAGGAGCCGTCTTCAGAGGCTATTTTTAGGGTTTGCATGCAAGGCTTTTCAGCGCATGTCAAGTGATTCTTTATGGGTTTTTCAAGAGCTACGCAGTGATGTGACATGCAAAGCTAGATGATCAATTTTCATAGATTTACTATTTTTTGCAGGTCCATTCCGGTAGCTACCCGACACATCAGTATCACAAACAGGGTGATGTGCAACAAAAATGAAGTTAAACAGAGGTCATTTGATGGACATGCAAGTCAAATTAGGGTTTCTAGCTTCGGGACCCAAAATGAGGGGTAAAATGCCAGAATATTTGAAAACTGGTTCCAGAAACAGGCTATAAATAGTAAATCAGCATCAGGCACTAGTGTGAACAGACAAGTCTACTGATGAGGGTTACAACATTCAAATTTCAAGTCAAATGGAGTAGGGGAAGTCATGAAACTAAGCAGTTACTATAAATAGTAAACCACCTTCAGAAACATGCAATAAATAGTAGGTCAACTCGAGGCGGCAGTGTGAATAGATCAATTAGGTCATGAAGCTCCTGTGCTTAAAATTCCATATCAATCCGAGCTTCAGAAGTGTGAAAATCAAAGGACTTACTATATATAGTAAGACATGAACTGGCAGAGGTTGAGAAAATTCTAAGTCTGGGAAATATCCTCCTCCACATGCAAAATGCGCCCTCAAGCTGACAGGAAGTTGAAAATCAAGTCTAAGTTTGAAGATAAGTCTAGCTTGATCCTCAAATGCGCCCAAGGAAGAATAAACAGATGATAAAAATTTCTAAGTCAGGGACTTAAGTCCACCTCCACCCCTCAAATGCGCCCTGTCTCCAACTGGTGATGAAAATTGTTTAAGTCTAGACTTAAGTCCTCCTCAGCATGGTAAATGCGCCCAAGTAAAGTGGGGTCAAGACAAAGTGTTGACTTTCTCCTCTCCCCTTTGAATGCACCTTAAGATGAAGAGAAGCTCCAAGAAATTTCTAAGTGTTGCAAATTGTAAGTTCAAGGCCTCATATGCGCCCAAGAAGAAGAGGAGGCATTGAAAATTTCTAAGGCATTCAAATTTGAAGCTCAACCCCTTGAATGCGCCTTGCCTTGCATGGAGAGCTTGAAAAATATCTAAGTATGGAAAATTTGAAGGAAGACCCCTTGAATGCACCTTTGACTTGGAGGAAGACTAAAAAAGGATCTATGTTTTTTAAACTTGAAGTAGACCCCCACATTTTCACTTTGACTTAAAGGGGAGACCAAAGAATATTCTAAATCTTTGAAACTTGGAGTAGCTACCTCCAAATGTGCCCTTGAAGTGAGAGATGATTGGAAATTTTACTAAGTCTTGCAAACTTGAAGCAGACCCCCTTGGATGCGCCTTAGTAACTTGGGGTTGATGAAAATTCTTCTAAGTCTGGAAAATTGGAAGTAGGTCACCTTAAATGCACCCAAGCTGGAGAGGACAAGTGAAAATTTACTAAGGCATGAAAGTTGGAAGCTCAACTAGTAAAATGCGCCTTGAGAAGAAGAGGAGGCTTAAAAAAATTTCTAAATGTCACAAATTGAAATCTCAAGGGTAGAATTGTGCCTTAGCTAAAGGGGAAGATGAGAGAATATTCTAAGTCTTGAAGATGTCAGCAGGACTCCCCATATGCACCCAAGATAGTGTGATGAAGAAAAAGGCCTAGGCGATGGTAAAATGGAAGCTCTCCTAGTCAATTGTGCCTAAATTTGGAGAGGATGAGTTAAAAAATTGTCTAAGTTTGAAAAACTAGTAGTTACCTCTATATATGCCTTGACTTTTGGAGGAATTGGAAAATGTGCTAAGTGTGGAAAATTGGAAGTAGAGACGCCTATATGCGCCCAAGTTGGCTGGGAGGTGATAAAATTTCCTAAGGCAAGGCAGGGGAAGAAAATGCGCCCAGATAAGAAGGATGAGAATAAATTTGGTTGAGAAATATTTTTCTAAGGTTAAAAATTCAAAAAATTAAATGTACCCCTTCGTTTGTAGACACATGAATTCGACGCTTTCTGAAGGGAATTTTCTTCTGGGTATTGAGCATCTTCGACAAAGAATGGATTTCAAAGTCTTCCACAACTCGCCAAGGATTTTGAGATAAATATTTTGATAAGCACTTGAATAATTAATTTTCTAAAGGGAAAATTTAAAAATTTTCTAAGGCAAGAAGGATAAAATATGTTGTTGAAATAAAATGCCTTGGCGGATGAATTTGAAGTTGATTGCCTAGGTGAATTGTATCAAATTCTTCGTGAAAATAATCTTCTTGAGCCAGAGATGAATAAAATCAAAGTTGTCAACACCTCAGCTAGTGAAATAAATTTCTTGAAGAAGATGTAGTTGAAGTTAACACTTTCAAAAGATGATTTTAAGAATCCATCTCTTAAATATGCCCTTGAGGAGGATGAAATTTGTCTACGGCATTGAAATATGATGCACAGGAGTCATATGCCCCAACCTACAGATGTTGAAAAATCATGAAGAAAGCAAAGTTGGCTAGAGAAAAACAATGAACCCTATTAGATCTGGAGATCACTCAAACCTTGGAAGTTAAAGCATGAAAATCAGGTAAGTAAGGTGAGTTGATATTATGAAGTATTGTGATGCTCTTCTCCTTGCTCGTTTTGTAGGGTGAACACCGAGGCCAAGGCATGATGACTTGGGGAGATGAAGCGAGTACTTGGAAGAAATGGCTAAGTGTTCAGACCTAGTATTTGGACGCGCCTAGCGTTTATTTCCTCATAAATAGCCATCGCCCTTTTCGTTTCTGGACGTGCCTAGCGTTTATTTCCTCATAGTTTTCGTTTGCAACTCATTTCCAGGTATGATTCGCATTTCTTCTTCTTTCTTTCAAAGTTTTACTGTTATTTATTGCCTTATTCTTAACGTCATTGTCTTTTACATATATCGTTTTAATATTTTGATGTCTTTTACAAAACGCGTTTTTTATTTTTATGCATTTTTCTTCTATTTTTCCGTCTTTACCAATGGTCATTTATGTATATTTATTAGTATCTATTTTAGTTTTATCAAAACGCGTTTTAATTCTCATTCACTACCTTCATAATATACGTCCTCCATTTTCACTTCGCATTTTTCATCCGCCTCCATACAAAATGTGTTTCTTGTTATTTTTGACTGCCACCATTCTACCATTATTCTATTCATTTCGAATTCGCCTTCAACAGTCGCCTTCCATCATTCTTCCAAAGTCCATTTCATTGATCTAGGGTTTGAGTTTCACCATGTCCACTCACGTTGATGCTGATGATGTTCTGACCTTATGGGGTTTTCACCGCAGTCTTGCAGATTCCTGTTCAATGACGGATGAACCAACTTCTCCTAAAAGCAAGAAGATGAAGTACAAGTTTGATAAATATCAGAATGAGATTTCTCCATCTCATGTGGTTTCGAATATTGACGAGATCAAAGACACAGAAATAGGGCACATTGATATGTCCGAATTTCTTGAAAGAGCTGAGAAATCCACTTCTTCTGATATGCAAAAATTGCTGAGAAGTAATATCCATCTGGTGTCTTCTTTTCCTGTTGCTGCCCTTGAACCAGAATTCATCCTTGCATGTGCCGCACACTTTGATAGAGAATCCAGAACTATCAAGGATGATGATGGTAATGTGGTTATCAGAATTGATGCTAAAACAATCAACAGAGTTTTCAGAGTTCCTGATGCAACTACTTATTTAGAGATTTCATTGAAGAGTGCTCACAGAAATTTTGAGCAGAAAAAGAGTGATTGTATTAAACATATCAATTCTAAATGGCTTCTTAAATCATGACCTTGTGTGACCCGTATGCCCAAGTTGTATCGGTCTGATTTTATAGAAGAAATTAATGATATGATCACTCTTCTGAGCAGAATTGCAGGGTTGAAAGTTTCTAATGTGTTTGAAAACTGGATGTATAAGTTCATGGTTGTTATTAGAAAAGCACATCATCCAATTTTCTGGGGAGAAATAATCAGTGACTGTTTGTGTGAACAGCTTGCACAGGTTCCTACCACTCTTACTTTCTATATGAACTCATACTTAGTTTATATAGCGGCTTCATTAAGACATTTTCCAGGCCTATCTCCTAAAGGTGACAGATCATTGGTGCCTGTATGGGAATATTATGATCAGCTGACTTTTATTCCAAGCCGAGCGCATTATAGAAGGGTTCAAGATGCCTTCTTTGGTTATTTTATGTGTTTGTTTGACAAAGAACTAGCAAACAACAGGGTATCTGAGGCAGCTTGGAATAAAGTAAATCAATATGGCTGCTTATTTCTTCAATTTCCTACCTTTACTTATATGAGAGTTGGCTGCTTTGAAGACCAACCTTATATGCTTCCAAGATATCCGACTGATAAGATCATTCTGATGGAGCTGGGAAGGCAGTTGATGACAGTTCATTCACGTCAAGCTACGCAACACAAGTCTGGAATTGGTATTTCTTCACATAATCCATTGGTAATCGGCAGGTATTCTTTGACAACTTCTTCAAGAGCCAAAGCAATGGAAACTGAACTTCAGGAAATAACATTGAAGAGATTTCAAGATAGAGTGGATTTTGATTACAGAAGGATGAAAGATAAAATAAAAAGAGCCTTCACTCATGTTCACCGCATTGAAGACATTTGGGCAGACCTCCAGACAGAATAGGATATATATAAAATGGATTATTGTAGGCTTACATTGGAGCAAATTATCGATCTAAATCTGACCTTAATTCCAGAGGGAGTAATTGATGATAGGCAGATTTTAGATCCTGAATACGAAGAACAAGGAGTTGCTAATGCCCCTATTCCTGCAATTCAGTGGTCCTAGGGGATTGAAATCATAAATTAGAGAGCAATCAAAAGAAGGAGCTTCCTCTTCAGGTACCAGAATTAAGCTGAAAGTAAGTAGAGCTGCGGAACAACCATTGGAAAGGGAAACATCAAAAGGAAAGGAAATCAATCAAATGCAGATTTAGGTTTTGGATCAGCAAGAAGAAGATGAGGTACTTGAGACCTCTACTATTCTAAGTGAGATAACTCCTCACATTAAAGCACCAATACCAGAATCAGCTATATCTCCTATGTCCCCTATTGACAGTGATCTTGATTCCTTTTCCACCGTATTTGTTCCTTCTATTCCACCTCAAGAGACTAGTCATCAATCTTCATCAGTGATGGATACTCCCATGACAAGCTTGCCCAATAACTTCAAGATTATTTTTGATATAAATCCAATCTTTCCTATTGTGTCAGAAATAACTCTTCTAGAGATAGATAAATCTGTAACAAGTTTTGATTCCTTCATGGCCAATCCTAGTTGTAGTTTGTCTTCTGAACAAAACATTGTTGCTGTACAAAATAAGGCACCTTCTAGAATTTCTGTTGTATCAAAAACTGAGGCTATTTCTACAGAGACTACAGTTGCTATTTCAAATGTGACAACTTTGGATCTTCCTCCATGGTTGAATTCAGTTGCTCCCAAAAGAAAGAAACAAGCAGTGTCTCCTAATATTTTTGATTTCCAAAAATTGAAGAAATCAAAACCGATGGTTGCAAAGAAAGCTAAAACAGTCTCACAAGTTTTTGTTGACAGGAATAGAATGAAATATGCTGAGATTGCAGAGCCTCTTGTTGACAAACCACATGAAGAAATGCAGGTATCTGATTACACGTTCACAAGAGTGGAATTGGGCAAGCAAACTCATGCCAATATGATGCAGGATGCTCAGAGTTCAGTGACGATTATCAACACAAAGCTATAATGAGCTTTTAGCTAAAAAAGAAAAGCTCAAAGAAGAGAATGCTCAGCTGGTTTCAGTCATTCAAAGGATTACAGGATCATCAGAGGCAGTTGATTCTCTATCTACAGCTCCTGCTAATGAATCAGTTAGGCAATTAGAAAGGATTGCACAAAAGGCCAAGACAATTGATTCATGGATAACTCAGCTGATTGATCAAAGCATTCCAATGATTGAGAAGACGTTGCAAGTTCTTAAAAATGTCAGAATAGCAAAGATAAAGCTAAATCAGACTTTGGTAGCCTTCAAACAAAGCTTGGAATCGCTTGAGAAAGATTTAAAAATCTGGCATGAGATAGATCAAGTCAAGTTACAAATTCTATGCAGCAACTCAATTTTGCCAAACAGAGAGAAGTACATAGAATTTGAAGAACTTATGACAAACAAGTCATTAGTCATTCAAGATCTTATTAAAGATATCCAGGCCACTTTAGAAATGAATGATGAAGTTCAGCAGGATATTCTTTCAAGTTTTGAGAAGATCTCTTGTATAGTTTTAAATCAAGAAGATGAATTACTTGCAGCTGATTCAGTTACTTCAGAAATGGCAGCCAATCTTCGTCAACAAATGGAATCAGAGCAGTTTTCTATGGATTCAATTCAAAATCTTTTCAATCATCAGACAATCCTTGAGAAAATGCAAACTACTTATGAGGAGCATAGACTAGCAACAATCAGATACTTTAATGTAATCTTGAAGACAGTTGCAGTGGCCAAGAACACGTTGGGTCCAGATCCGAATGAGTTGCAGACCATCATCAGCAAATTCTTGTCTTTCAAAGATAGGAATGATACAAGTTAAAATTTTAGGTTGTTTTATGTATTTTCATTTTTGACAAAATATATGTAAAAACAAATTTTGCAATTGCAAGTGTTCTTTCCTTGCAATTTTTGAAAATGTAATTACATGTAAAATCTTACAAGACAAATCACAATTTGGATTGTAATTTTGAATAAGTCAATCGCAATTAGTTATCGGTTGAGAGATTTTCTCAAGTTTGTTGAGATCCTCCCACCTTTTTCTCCAGACCTTCCTCCTATAAATACTTGAGGGGTCTATTGTAATAGATATCTTTTTAGCAAGCAAGAAAACTCTGCAGAATTTTGTACTCATAAAGTCTTTGAGCTTTATAGTGGAATATTGTGAATTTTCAAGTAATATCAAGAAGCTGGAATTTCAGACTTTGAGCTAAATTCTCATTTTGCATCCTTAATGTTCTTATGTCATTTTGGGGCATCATTTTGTGATTACTTGAGAGTTGTAGAAGATTGCTAGAGAGAGATTCGATTTAAATATCTGCAGACTTTGTGTTGTAAATGTGAAGATTGAATTCATAGTTAGTATTAGAAATAGAGAAGAATTATAAGTCTTTGTGCTCATAGTATTTCTCATTTAGAGTAGTTAAAAGATACATTGTAATTACAGTCTTTGAGCTGTTTTATGTTGTACTTTTTCATCAAGTAATCATTCTGAAAAAGGTTGATAGGATTTCATTCTTCAAGACTTTGTGCTTATTGAATTGTTTTCCCATCCCAGAGGAAGTAACGGAAGTCTCTGTGCTTTCAGGAAACTTTATTTCCTCTCTCTTAATTTCACTGCATTGCTATTGTAATAAGTTTTAGTATCATTTACTGTTTCTTTTCTGCGAAGAGAGAAGAACGTAATCTTTCCTGAAATAAGAGGAACAATTGCTATCCTACCCATATCAATTTTATTTTGTTAAAAGCGGGAGCCTTCCCTTAATTAGGAGAGTTCAAACTCACGTGTTGTGGTTGAAATCACCATTTTGTATACTTTCACAAGAATACAAAATTTCCAACCAACAATTTTTGGCGACTCCGCTGGGGAAACGAACGCATTTGAAAGCCTCTTGCTTTCTTTTGAAGTCCAGTATTCTTAATTTGTTTACTTGTTTTTTTTTTAGCTTCTACACTGGAAGGGATCTGTTATTACATTCGTCGAAAGAAGGGACAAATTTCTCAAGAAATATCTCCTGGTGAACAAGCTAGGTTTGAGTTGCTCACTAGTATATCCTCCCTTGCACGAACTACTAGCTTCCCTTCGTCCAAGAAGAAAAAGCCCATCCCAAGTGAACTTTCAGCCTTTTTCCTCAAACCTTTGATTTCAGTTGTTCCTAATATTCAAGCAATGGCTCAAGGTCCATGGGGAGCAGTTTTTGGCCCTTTAAATCTTACTCCACCTCTTCATGCTCTTCCACAAGGCTCACGCAAAAATCTGCCCAAGTTTTATGGAAATGGTAAGCAACACCCTGATGAACATATCAAGGCTTTCTCTATGGCTTGTGGTGTTCTTGTAGTAGAACATCAAGATGTTGTTGTACGATTGTTTGTGGAAACTCTACAAGGAATTGTAGCTGACTGGTTTTACAATTTGAGAGCTGGTGATATTACTAGTTGGGATACCCTCAAGACTAAGTTTGAAGAACGTTTCAAGCCCGCTGAAGATGAACATGCATTGCTGGCTCAGCTGACTCAAATGAAGGACACACATGAGAATATGCGTGAATTCATTACAAAGTTTAGTAAACTAGCAAATAGAATTCCTACTGATTCTCAGCCCACTCCTGCAAATCTCAAGTGTTTCTTCATCAACACTCAGCTGCCAGAAGTCAGTTTTCTACTGAGAAGGGCAACTCCAACAACTTTAGCTCATGCTCAAGTTCTTGCTACAGAAATTGAAGACGATTTGATCTTGGCTGGGAAAATCCAGAAGGATCCTAATCGATTCAAAGGAAATTCCATTTCTGAGTCTTCTACTTCAACCTCTACTGATCCTATGGTACAGAAGTTGGCTAATGAGCTTCTTGCTTTGAAGAAGCAAGTTTCATAAGCTTCTTTTGCTGCTCCATACAAGGATATTCCTAGGAGGACATATCCAAATTCTGCTTCTAACTATGCTGCCAGAAATCAAACTAAATTGCCTCCTCCTCCTGAGAGGCTTGCACTTGAAGCACCTCCAAAGAATACAGCTGTTGGTTATTATGAAATAGATCGAGAAGAACTGTCTTCCAATGATTTCCAAGCGGAAGATGAAGCTGTCTTTAATCAAGAAGATGAGGAGGCATCCGGCGACTCCACAATACGATACATGCATTATGATGATTCAGCTGAAACTGAAAATGTTGAGAGTCAAGCATATGTTGTTATCACAAGGTCCCAGACTCGGTTGGCTCAAAAGGATGAAGAAGCAAAGGTCAAGAACAACGTTCAGTTGCCAGTGACCATTGCTAAGAAGGGAATGCCATTGCCTACCTTGACCAAGGATTCTTCAAAAAATCAAGTAAGCAATTCTCCTTCTGTTCTTTCTAGTGAGCCTAAGACTAATGTATCTAATCCTAAAGTACTAGCTGAGAATATATCATCTATGTCTCTAGCAAATTCTTTCCAAGCTTTTGATATTATTGACCATGCTAGAAAGACTAAGATCCAAATGTCTGAGGTTGAGTATCTTCAAGCCAATCCTGATCAGCTTGAGAGATTGGTTAAATTTGTTAAAAGTAGTGAAACTCGTCCTGTTTCAAACAGCCCTATTATTCAAGAACCCAAGAATCTGCCCAATAATTTGGTTATCATTCCATCCTCACTTCCAGGAAAGATAGATCCTTTCTATATTTCCTTGCTCATTAATGGTTTCAAACTAAGCAATTGTATTATAGATTCTGGTGCTTCGGATAATGTCATGCCTATCAAGGTGGTTGATTGCCTTGGATTAACTCTTACCAAAACCTTTGGTAATTGTTATTCTATGGATAACAAACAAGTGCCTCTTGTTGGGAAAATCAAAGATGCACAATTCGCCTTTGCAGCCTTTCCTGAGAAAAAGATAAAGATGACTGTCCTTGTTGCGGACGTCCCAGCTTCTTATGGAATGCTTCTTGGACGTAATTTCTGTAAAGATGTAGGAGGCGAGCTCAACATGGATATGACAGAAGCCAGAATTCCTGTGAAAGGTGTTGTGCAGAAACTTGTTCCTAAAAGAGAAACCAAGTATACAATAGAGAAATCTGATGACCCACATGCTCAGATTCTTTTTGAATCAGCTGGTTTCAGAAATTACTATCTCCATATTGATGAGATTTCTGAGTTTGTTGAAGATTGGTGTTCTGCTGATTCTTCAACTCTTTCAGCAAATGAAGGAAGTTCTAATAATGGAGAGGATTCAACACTAGCCGAATATCCCCTTGATTGTATGATAGAAGATGCTGAATCGTCTACTACAGAAAAAGATATTGAACTTCTTCCTCAAGATGAAGAAAATCAGTCTTCTCCCATGGAAGACGAGAGCACTCTCTCTTCTACTTTTGAAGTAGGAGAATCCAGCAGTCTTTATATTAATGATGACTCTAATGATGTTTGGATTCTTGAATTTGATGGCAGTTGTGCTACTAATGGATCCGGAGCTAGTGTGGTTCTGATTTCTCCGAAAGGTCAGATCTTTCCATATTCTTTCAAAGTGCAGTTTGCAAACACTAACAATACTATAGAGTATGAAGCTCTCTTACTAGGCATGAGTGTTGCACTTCAGAGAGGAATTAAAAATCTCCACGCTCAAGGAGATGCAGAGTTGATAATTTGTCAAGTAAGGAATATCTATCAAACAAAGAATGAGACTCTGACATTACCGTAATTTGGTATGGGAGAATATTCAAGATTTTGATGCTTTCAGCATCTCAGTTGTTCCTAGAGAATTTAATGATAGAGCAGATTCTCTCGCTGTTTCAGCAACTCTCCTTATTCCTCATCTTGATTTTAATCAAGATAAATATATTGTTGAAATAGTCTGTAGGCCTAGTGTTCCAGATAATTGGGACCATTGGCAGATTTTCAATGATGATAAACAGATTATTAATTTTTTACAAGTTGATAATGGTTTTAATAATCTGTATTTTGAAGGTAGCAATTCTTCTTCTTCAAATTCTATGTCAGATACTTGGTTTGAATCAGATGGAGAAATTCTGCAGTTAAAGGGGAATAAAATTCCGAAGGGACTGGTATCTCTAGAAAAGCTTTTTGACAAGCATGACCGCTATATCAAAAAATAGCAACAAGTGAATTCAGATTCTCCTACGGGGTATGACAAGTACAATATTGGGTCTGAAGATGATCCCAAGATGGTTAACATTGGTAATAGTTGTACTCCAGAGGAGAGAAATCAGATTATTCAATTGTTACAGCAGTACAGAGATGTGCTAGCTTATTCATATGATGATCTAAAATCTTTTCAATCAGGAGAAATTCAGCATGAAATCCCTTTGAAGAGTGATGCAGCTCCTTTCAAACAAAAGCAGGGCCAGTATAATCCCAAAATTTCTGGCACTATCTATTCAGAAATCCAGAAGATGCTAGATGCACAAATTATTTTTCCCATTCATCATTCAACTTGGGTAGCCAATATAGTTCCAGTACGCAAGAAGAATGGTGAAATTCGCATCTGTGTGGATTTTTGGAATCTCAATCAGCAGTCTCTGAAGGATAATTATCCTTTGCCTATTATGGATCAAGTGCTCCAGACAGTGACAGGTTCTCAAATGATGTCTATGCTGGATGGATTTTCAGGCTATAACCAGATTGAGGTAAGTGAAGCAGATAGACATAAAACTACTTTTACTACTCCATGGGGTAGTTTTGCATATCGTAGAATGCCTTTTGGATTAATAAATGTGGGGGCAACCTTTCAAAGAGCAATGGATTTAGCTTTCCATGGTATCTTAGGAAGGTATATTGTGGTATACTTGGATGATCTCACCGTCTTTTCAAAAGATCGTGAGAATCATTTATTTCATTTACAAGATGTGTTGGAAAGGTGCCCCAAACATGGTGTTTCCCTTAATCCCAAGAAGTCTATCTTTGGGGTTACTGAGGGTAAACTTTTGGGACATGTTGTATCAAACGAAGGAATCAAGATTGATCCTGAGAGGGTGAAATCTATTCAGAATCTGCCTTTGCCATCTAGTAAAACAGCTGTTCATTCTTTCTTTGGCAAAGTGAATTTCTTAAGGAGATTTGTCCCAGATTTTGATGAGAAAACACGTCATATTGTTAATATGATGAAAGGGAAAGCTATTTTTCGTTGGAATGATGAAGGTAAAGCGACTTTTGCTGAAATCAAAGATGCAATTGCTCACGCTCCGGTGCTGGTTAGTCCAGATTATACTAAAGATTTTATTATGTACAGCTATGCTTCAGAGCATACCATGTCTG
Organism: Sequoia sempervirens; assembly: GCA_007258455.2. Classification (NCBI taxonomy): domain Eukaryota; kingdom Viridiplantae; phylum Streptophyta; class Pinopsida; order Cupressales; family Cupressaceae; genus Sequoia; species Sequoia sempervirens. The sequence goes on along the minus strand of VDFB02279833.1, from coordinate 207,611 downwards.
CTATCTTGATGCAGCAAAATTTAGAAGGGATTGAGTCTCCTATTGCCTTCATGAGTTGTCCATTAAAGCTTCATGAGCTCAAATATTCTACAGTTGAGAAGAATGCTTTTGCTATTGTGAAGGCAGTCAAGTATTTCAGGTTCTATATTCTCAATTCTCATACAATAGTGTTAGTTCCCGATACAGCTGTCAAATCCATTTTGACACAGCAAGATTTTGGTACAAAAAGAGGAAATTGGTGGCTGAAATCCAAGAGTATGATTTAGAAATAAAACCTACCAAGCTTGTTCGTGGTAGAGGTTTATGCCAGCTGATAGCTGAAAGCAGTTCTGAAGAAAGTGAAGAAGAAACTTATGAAGATCTTCCTAAAGTCTTGTTTGTCAACACTACTGATGAGTGGTATTCAAATATTGCTTATTTTCTAACTTATGGTGAATGTCCAGCTCATCTCTCTTTCAAAGAAAAGAGAAATTTAAAACTCAAGGCTGCAAACTACGTTCTTTGGGATAATGGTTTGTACAAAAGGACCCTTGATGGTAATTTTCAGCGTTGTGTTGATAAGGCGCAGCAAGACAGGTTACTTGAATCTTTTCACAATTTGGCATGTGGTGGCCATTTTTCTCCATCAGTAACTGCTCACAAGATCTTAAGAGCAAGGTATTATTGGCCTACGCTTTTTCAAGACACATATAAATGGGTACGTAAATGTACACAATGTCAGCAATTTGTTGGTAAGCAAAAAATGATGGCACAGCCATTAAAACCAGTTGTGATAGAGGAGCCTTTCAGGCAATGGGGAATCGATTTCATTGGCGTCATTAACCCTCATTCAAGTGCTGGACATACCTTTGTTCTTGCTGCAACAGACTATTTTACCAAGTGGGTAGAGGCTATTCCTGTGAAACATGCTACTTCTGAGGTAGTGTGTAGATTTTTGAAAGAAAATATCATATCAAGATTTGGTGTTCCTTATAAGGTGGTGACAGACAATGCATCTTCTTTCTCATCTTATGAGGTAAATCAGTATTGTTTTGATTATAGCATAATAGTGGCTCACTCATCTGGTTACTACCCTCAAGGTAATGGTCAAGCTGAATCAAGTAACAAAAATATGATCACTATCATCCGAAAGCTTGTTGATGAAAATCAAAGATCATGGCATAAAGCATTGTATGATGCTTTGTGGGCTGATCGCATTACACCCAAGAGATCTATTGGCATGTCCCCATTTCAGTTGCTCTATGGAGTAAATGCAAAAATTCCTATTACATTGAAACTTCCAGCCCTCAAGTTGATCAAAGTTGTAGAAGATGCTACATTTGAAAGTTCTCTTGATAAACGGATAATGTTTCTCTCTCAGTTAGAGGAACAAAGATCACAAGTGGTGGATCGCATCAATGACCATCAAAAGCAAGTTAAAGCTCTCTTCGACAAAAAAGCAAAGCAGAAGGTTTTCCAGGTTGGTGATCATGTCTTGCTTTGGGATAAGAGGAGGGAACCAAAAGGAATGCATGGGAAATTTGATTCTCTTTGGCGTGGCCCTTTTGTCATCCATCAAGAAATTGGTGAGAATAGCTTCTTGCTGGCGTATAAAGATGGCACTCCGTTCCCACTTCCTTATAGTGGGCAGCATCTAAAACACTACTTTCAGTAGAGTTTTAGATTAATTTCTGTATATAAGGTTTGAGTCTTTTAGTCTTTGTCTTTTAAATTATTTTTAGTCTTTTTAATCTTTTGAGTCTTTTATTTTTGTGTTTTATTTAATGACTCCGTAGCCCAATGAATCCTAAGGCACTTACAAATTCTGGATTCTACTACCTTCGTCTTCAAAGGCAATTCCCCAGTCGGAGCCAGCTATTATCCTAAATTTTTAACTCGTTTTAAAATTTGGGTAACCAATCAAAAAAATTTCATAAAATTTGAGATTTTTCTTCTCTAAGGCATGCATTACGAGGTGCAAAGAGTGGCAAATCTCTATTTTAGGTTGATTAACCCTTGGGCTACTCTTTTTCCCCCTTACGTTTCCGTTTTCGTCAATTTCTGAGTCGTTTTTGGTGTCTTTTTCACCAATTTCGGGTTTTCAGAGCAATTTAGCAAATAGGGAAATTTAGACTTAAAGGCAAAATTGTTAAAGTTCCTAAAAATCCCGAAATTGCTAAAGTGATTCAAAAATCCGAATTTTTGTCAAGTCTTTATATTTTTGACAAAAAGCAAATTTGTCATTTGGCTTTAAAAACCCGAATTTGTTAAAGTATTCATTTTTGACAAAATGAAAATTGCTAAAGTGATTCAAAAAGTCCGATTTGGTTTAAATGAAATTGCATTGAAGTCTAAAAAACCCGATTTTGTAAAAAAAACATGTTATGACTTCTTGAAAACCCGATTTCATGTTTTATTGTCATTTTACATTGCTAAAGACTTTGAAAAACCCGATGCTATTCAGATTCGAGCTAGTTGAATCCTTCTTTGCTTTTACTTCCCCATTTCATGGAGATTTTGTCGACCTTAATGCTTGAAATTCGGACTTTTACCAGTAAATAGCCATTGCCCTTTTCGTTTCTGGACGCACCTAGGGTTTATTTCCTTATATTTTTCGTTTGCAACTTGTTTCCAGGTATGATTCGCGTTTCTTCTTCTTTCTTTCAAAGTTTTACTGTTATTTATTGCCTTATTCTTAACGTCATTGTCTTTTACATATATCGTTTTAATATTTTGATGTCTTTTACAAAACGCGTTTTTTATTTTTATGCATTTTTCTTCTATTTTTCTGTCTTTACCAATGGTCGTTTATGTATATTTATTAGTATCTATTTTAGTTTTATCAAAACGTGTTTTAGTTCTCATTCACTACCTTCATAATATACGTCCTCCATTTTCACTTCGCATTTTTCATCTGCCTCCATACAAAATGCGTTTCTTGTTATTTTTGACTGCCACCATTCTACCATTATTCTATTCATTTCGAATTCTCCTTCAACATCCTCCTTCCATAATTCTTCCAAAGTCCATTTCATTGATCTAGGGTTTGAGTTTCACCATGTCCACTCATGTTGATGCTGATGATGTTCTGACCTTATGGGGTTTTCACCGCAGTCTTGCAGATTCCTGTTCAATGACGGATGAACCAACTTCTCCTAAAAGCAAGAAGATGAAGTACAAGTTTGATAAATATCAGAATGATATTTCTCCATCTCATGTGGTTTCGAATATTGACGAGATCAAAGACACAGAAATAGGGCACATTGATATGTCCGAATTTCTTGAAAGAGCTGAGAAATCCACTTCTTCTGATATGCAGAAATTGCTGAGAAGTAATATCCATCTGGTGTCTTCTTTTCCTGTTGCTGCCCTTGAACCAGAATTCGTCCTTGCATGTGCCGCACACTTTGATAGAGAATCCAGAACTATCAAGGATGATGATGGTAATGTGGTTATCAGACTTGATGCTAAAACAATCAACAGAGTTTTCAGAGTTCCTGATGCAACTACTTATTCAGAGATTTCATTGAAGAGTGCTCACAGAAATTTTGAGCAGAAAAAGAGTGATTGTATTAAACATATCAATTCTAAATGGCTTCTTAAATCACGACCTTGTGTGACCCGTATGCCCAAGTTGTATCGGTCTGATTTTATAGAAGAAATTAATGATATGATCACTCTTCTGAGCAGAATTGCAGGGTTGAAAGTTTCTAATGTGTTTGAAAACTGGATGTATAAGTTCATGGTTGTTATTAGAAAAGCACATCATCCAATTTTCTGGGGAGAAATAATCAGTGACTGTTTGTGTGAACAGCTTGCACAGGTTCCTACCACTCTTACTTTCTATATGAACTCATACTTAGTTTATATAGTGGCTTCATTAAGACATTTTCCAGGCCTATTTCCTGAAGGTGACAGATCATTGGTGCCTGTATGGGAATATTATGATCAACTGACTTTTATTCCAAGCCAAGCACATTATAGAAGGGTTCAAGATGCCTTCTTTGGTTATTTTATGTGTTTGTTTGACAAAGAACTAGCAAACAACAGGGTATCTGAGGCAGCTTGGAATAAAGTAAATCAATATGGCTGCTTATTTCTTCAATTTCCTACCTTTACTTATATGAGAGTTGGCTGCTTTGAAGACCAACCTTATATGCTTCCAAGATATCCGACTGATAAGATCATTCTGATGGAGCTGGGAAGGCAGTTGATGACAGCTCATTCATGTCAAGCTATGCAACACAAGTCTGGAATTGGTATTTCTTCACATAATCCATTGGTAATTGGCAGGTATTCTTTGACAACTTCTTCAAGAGCCAAAGCAATGGAAACTGAACTTCAGGAAATAACATTGAAGAGATTTCAAGCTAGAGTGGATTTTGATTACAGAAGGATGAAAGATAAAATAAAAAGAGCCTTCACTCATGTTTACTGCATTGAAGACATCTGGGCAGACCTCCGGACATAAAAGGATATATATAAAATGGATTATTGTAGGCTTACATTGGAGCAAATTATCGATCTAAATCTGACCTTAATTCTAGAGGGAGTAATTGATGATAGGCAGATTTTAGATCCTGAATATGAAGAACAAGGAGTTGCTAATGCCCCTATTCCTGCAATTCAGTGGTCTCAAAAGGAATCCGTCTCTATCTTTGATAGATTTCAATCAGTCTTGGCAAACACCAACTCTTGGCTCAAAAGTATAGGTGTCAAGACTATCAAAATCAAAGTTAGGGCTGAAGATGATCCAGCTGGTCCTAGGGGATTGAAATCAGAAATTAGAGAGCAATCAAAAGAAGGAGCTTCCTCTTCAGGTACCAGAATTAAGCTGAAAGTAAGCAGAGCTGCGGAACAACCATTGGAAAGGGAAACATCAAAAGGAAAGGAAATCAATCAAATGCAGATTTAGGTTTTGGATCAGCAAGAAGAAGATGAGGTACTTGAGACCTCTACTATTCTAAGTGAGATAACTCCTCACATTAAAGCTCCAATACCAGAATCAGCTATATCTCCTATGTCCCCTATCGATAGTGATGTTGATTCCTTTTCCACCGTATTTGTTCCTTCTATTCCACCTCAAGAGACTAGTCATCAATCTTCATCAGTGATGGATACTCCCATGACAAGCTTGCCCAATAACTTCAAGAGTATTTTTGATATAAATCCAATCTTTCCTGTTGTGTCAGAAATAACTCTTCTAGAGATAGATACATCTGTAACAAGTTTTGATTCCTTCATGGCCAATCCTAGTTGTAGTTTGTCTTCTGAACAAAACATTGTTGCTATACAAACCGAGGCACCTTCTAGAATTTCTGTTGTATCACAAACTGAGGCTATTTCTATAGAGACTACAGTTGCTATTTCATATGTGACAACTTTGGATCTTCCTCCATGGTTGAATTCAGTTGCTCCCAAAAGAAAGAAACAAGCAGTGTCTCTTGATATTTTTGATTTCCAAAAATTGAAGAAATCAAAACCGATGGTTGCAAAGAAAGCTAAAACAGTCTCACAAGTTTTTGTTGACAGGAATAGAATGAAATATGCTAAGATTGCAAAGCCTCTTGTTGACAAACCACATGAAGAAATGCAGGTATCTGATTACAGGTTCACAAGAGTGGAATTGGGCAAGCAAACTCATGCCAATATGATGCAGGATGCTCAGAGTTCAGTGACGATTATCGACACAAAGCTATAATGAACTTTTAGCTAAAAAGGAAAAGCTCAAAGAAGACAATGCTCAGCTGGTTTCAGTCATTCAAAGGATTACAGGATCATCAGAGGCAATTGATTCTCTATCTACTGCTCCTCCTAATGAATCAGTTAGGCAATTAGAAAGGATTGCACAAAAGGCCAAGACAATTGATTCATGGATAACTCAGTTGATTGATCAAAGCATTCCAATGATTGAGAAGACGTTGCAAGTTCTTAAAAATGTCAGAATAGCAAAGATAAAGCTAAATCAGACTTTGGTAGCCTTCAAACAAAGTTTGGAATCGCTTGAGAAAGATTTAAAAATCTGGCATGAGATAGATCAAGTCAAGTTACAAATTCTATGCAGCAACTCAATTTTGCCAAACAGAGAGAAGTACATAGAATTTGAAGAACTTATGACAAACAATTCATTAGTCATTCAAGATCTTATTAAAGATATCCAGGCCACTTTAGAAATGAATGATGAAGTTCAGCAGGATATTCTTTCAAGTTTTGAGAAGATCTCTTGTACAGTTTTAAATCAAGAAGATGAATTACTTGCAGCTGATTCAGTTACTTCAGAAATGGCAGCCAATCTTCGTCAACAAATGGAATCAGAGCAGTTTTCTATGGATTCAATTCAAAAGCTTGTCAATCATCAGACAATCCTTGAGAAAATGCAAACTACTTATGAGGAGCATAGACTAGCAACAATCAGATACTTTGATGTAATCTTGAAGACAGTTGCAGTGGCCAAGAACACGTTGGGTCCAGATCCGAATGAGTTGCAGACCATCATCAGCAAATTCTTGTCTTTCAAAGATAGGAATGATACAAGTTAAAATTTTAGGTTGTTTTATGTATTTTCATTTTCGACAAAATATATGTAAAAACAAATTTTGCAATTGCAAGTGTTCTTTCCTTGCAATTTTTGAAAATGTAATTACATGTAAAATATTACAAGACAAATCACAATTTGGGTTGTAATTTTGAATAAGTCAATCGTAATTAGTTATCGGTTGAGAGATTTTCTCAAGTTTGTTGAGATCCTCCCACCTTTTTTTCCAGACCTTCCTCCTATAAATACTTGAGGGGTCTATTGTAATAGATATCTTTTTAGCAAGCAAGAAAACTCTGCAGAATTTTGTACGCAGAAAGTCTTTGAGTTTTATAGTGGAATATTGTGAATTTTCAAGTAATTTCAAGAAGATGGAATTTCAGACTTTGAGCTGAATTCTCATTTTGCATCCTTAATGTTATTATGTCATTTTGGGGCATCATTTTGTGATTACTTGAGAGTTGTAGAAGATTGCTAGAGAGAGATTCGATTTAAATAGCTGCAGACTTTGTGCTGTAAATGTGAAGATTGAATTCATAGTTAGTATTAGAAATAGAGAAGAATTATAAGTCTTTGTGCTCATAGTATTTCTCATTTAGAGTAGTTAAAAGATACATTGTAATTATAGTCTTTGAGCTGTTTTATGTTGTACTTTTTCATCAAGTAATCGTTCTGAAAAAGGTTGATAGGATTTCATTCTTCAAGACTTTGTGCTTATTAAATTGTTTTCCCATCCCGGAGGAAGTAACAGAAGTGTTTGTGCTTTCAGGAAACTTTATTTCCTCTCTCTTAATTTCACTGCATAGCTGTTGTAATAAGTTTTAGTAACATTTACTGTTTCTTTTCTGCGAAGAGAGAAGAACGTAATCTTTCCTGAAAAAAGAGGAACGATTGCTGTCCTACCCATATCAATTTTATTTTGTTAAAAGCGGGAGCCTTCCCTTAATTAGGAGAGTTCAAACTCACGTGCTGTGGTTGAAATCACCATTTTGTATACTTTCACAAGAATACAAAATTTCCAACCAACAATTAGGATGCCTTTTGAACTTGGGTCGAGGTTGGTCCACAACATTAACTACTTGAGGGATAGACATCTTGAAATACTTCTAAATCTAGGGTAAAGTGAGAAACTATAAATACGTTTTGAGATTATTGTCAGTTAGGGTTTCACACACCAATTTGGAATTTCTTTGGTTCACCTCTTCTCTGCTTCTCAATCTTTGAATAGTTGATTTCAAATAAACTTTTCATATGTGAAAATACTTATAAATTTTTTTTGAATGTCATCAAATGTATTGATTTAAAGTTAGGTTAAAAGTTGTTAAACCTTAATAGTGATGACACAATCACCTTCAAATAATTTTTAAATCTCCACAATAAAATATTTTTCACCGGTGACTTTACCAATAGGTCAAGCATGTCAAAGTACATATTATCTCATCATGTTGAAGATATCGACACCATATCTTTGGCAGGGGATACATTCTTTATTGGATTAGCCTTCTTTGGTGAAACAAAAGGTTTCACATTCTTCCTTGTGTAAAACTTAGCAATGTGTCCTGATTTATTGCATTTGTGGCAAGTGACACCTTTTTGAACAAGCTCATTTCTTGCCTTTCTGGATCTAAATTCATTAGCCTTATGCCCAAATCCATTGCATGGATAATAGTAGCCACTAAAATATTGACACCTCATGCCTTTATTATAGCCATTCATCATCTAATATTTGCATTCACTAGCTCTAGGACAAAATCTATTCAATGTATAGCATTGACCAAGAAATGATTGAACATTCATATTTATTTTGCTTCTACATTCTATAATCTTATATTAAAACTTATTACAGGAAGAGCAATAACCGTTAAAATATGTGTACCTTTGTACATTTGGTTGTCTGATTAGTGGTCTTTTGAAATCTTTCTTTTGGTTTTGGACCTTCTTGGAGTTTCTCTTCGTGTCATTCTTCTTTTTAGTATTGTTTGGAGTCTAATCTATATTTGAACTTTCACCTTTCTCAAACCCTAATCCTTCTTTGTCCTTATAACCCTTCTTATTTGTAATCATCTCATCTAGTATTGTAGTACTCTTCTTGAATCTTTGATTTCTCCAAATCTGATCTTAAAGTTACAAACTCTTGTTCAATCTTTCAACATTCTTCAAATTTATCTTTTAGTTTATAATTGAAGGAGTATTCAACTCTTTTACCTTCTTCAATGTCCTATTTTATACTTTTGATAACCTCATTTGATTGCTTGAACTCCTTCATTGTGTCTATGGCTTTCTTGAGTTTCTCTCTCAACTTCTTAATGCACTCATCTATATAACTAAGATCCTTTTTTAGATCTTTTTTCTCAACTTTTGCTTTATCAAAATCATGAAGAGCTGATTTGAGTTCTTCTTCCATATCAACTACATAATCTTTAGTAATCCCTTTAGGGATAATCTCTTCCGGAGGAATAGGATACTTCCTTGCAGCCATGTGTTCAACCTCCAAGATTTACCTCAACAATCAAGCCAATTGAAGGAACCAAGCTCTGATGGCAATTATTGAATACTCAGAATACTGAGAGGGGGGTGAATTAGTATTCATTGAAAATCATTGGCTTCAACAATTGTAAACATCCATTCAAAGAAACATATTAAACTTGAATTAATTATAAGGAAAATAGAAAGCATGCATCACATTAAAGAACACAAGAACACTATATTTATGTGGAAAGCTTAAAAAACGGAAAACCATGGTGAAGATTAGCTCACAATATATTATAATTGGTCATAAGATATTCTAGAATGACTCACTTTTAGGTGGACTCACTATCCAGAGGAATCATTTTCTAACGAAGAGAGAATTGAAGATATGGCTAACTTCTAGGAAAGAGGATGGGTCACTACGAGATATTTGAACTGGGACAATGCATCTACAATATGCTAAAGACAGTTCGAATTTAAGCTTTATAAACTAATCTAACACACTTGATGCTTCACTACTATCATACTCTTATTTGTAACTCTTCACATTATATTCACATCACATTCACACTCTAATTACACATATATTCGTAACCTCATCTTAACAAAACTGAAATCATCTTAAATTTGTACACATTGCATACTCAAACATCTACCACATCAATTAGGCTGGCCTAATTAGACGAAACATGCGAAAAAAAATTTTGTTGCTCAAGATCTAAACATACACGCTTTAAAAACATATAACACTTCAAAATAGGTTAGTAGTGACCTATAATTACTCCCATAATTCTAATCCAAACCTTACTTTAACTTTGTATGACCATAAACCATTTAGGTCGGTACCGTTAGTGAAGCAACAAAGAAATAAACCAACTGATCATCCACACATCAACACACAAACCTCCAAGCACTTGCCACTTGTACCTAACACACTTGTAACAAATTTAAATAGTACCATAAAACCACATGGAAAAACAATTAACAGCAGTGGAATGCAGAGCATTCCAAATAGGTACATTATCATAATAATTTTGTCATATCTAGGGTGATACTCCATGAACTTCAACTTCAATTATGGAGGGCTTCAAGATGTGAAACCTTTTATATAGAAACCTCAAAGAAGTAGGAAAATTACCTCAGGACTGCATAACTAAATTATGCATAGCAGAGCAATGTGAACCTCAAAACTTGTTCACTGTACACTAAAAATTATGCTTTGGGACTTAGGCAATTTTGCAAGACATTTGATCTACACTAGACCAACAAATATGCAACTATGCAACGGTTTTCCATCACTACATTCAATCATGCTTATCGGATACTATCAATACATCAATTTTGATACTAAAACAATGTTGACATCAATGACAACACCATAGTAGCATCATCTATGATACATCCACCAATCTTCTCAATGACAAACTTTCAACAATCTCTGCAATCTTCCAATAGTATCTTGATCTAAGATCTAATTTGTGAAATACATAGCTCCATTCAACTTATCTAGCAAATCATCAATGACTAGAATAGGAAACTTACCTTTGATGTACATGTTGAGTACTCTATATTCTAGGCACATGCGCTACGTTTCATTCTTGTTATGCACCATCACCACAAGCAAGGAGTAAGCACTTTGGCTATGTGTGATAATTCTTGTCTCTAGCATCTCCTCAATAATATTTTCAATCTTACTTTATAGTATGTGTGGGAATCTCTAAGGCTTAACATTGGGTGGGTAGCTCCTTGGAAGTAGTTGTATGGGATGATCATGATCCCCCTTAGGAGGAAGTCCTTTAGGAATATATCTAAAAACTATTGAGTGACAATCAATAATTTCTTGTAAATATGGATGGGTGGGAGAATTAGATTAATAGGCTTCTAATAAACATAGTTGGGTGACAAATCCATCAACTCTTTTCTTAAGCAACTTCTACATTTGATGAGAGCTTGCTATTATGGAGAAATTTTTCTTCAACCCTATTAGTTGTATGATCTTTCCTTCTTATTGAAATCTCATGAATAGTTCATAGAATTTTATCTCAATTATTCTCAATGTAGTAAGATATTATACTCCCAAAAAATATTGGTTGCACCATGGAGATAGCATACATTTGGAAATCAAGGTGATAATCTCCCATGGATAATTTAATATTATAGAATTTTTCCAAACAACTAACTATACCACAATCTATAATCACGACTTGAAACTCTAGAGCTAGATATATAAAAAAATATGAGTAGCCAACTTTTGTTGAGGAAATTATGCGTAATATTCGAGTCGGTCAACACTATTACTTTTTACTTCTTTAAAATACCAACTACCTTGAGACTCGGTGAGGCACTAAAACTTGAGAGTGCATGAAAATAAATGATTGGTTTGGAATCATATGATTTCTCATCTGACTTCCTATCACCTTCTAATATTGGTTCCTCCTCTTCTTCCTCAATTGGACCTTCAACATAGAACAATTTCTTTTCATTGAATTTATGTACTTGATTGTATTTTCTATCACAATTGAAACACAACCCTTCTTCTCTTTTCTCCTCAATTTTTTGTGGAGTCAACCTAGTGGTTTGAGGTAATTAATATGTAGGAGAGCTTCTTTCTCTTATTTTTATTATCCCTTGTTATCTATTGACCAAAAAATTATCATCTTTTCTTCCCATAATTATCACTTATGACAAGGATTGTGGTTGGAACAAATGTACCTCATATTTTATGTGGACCTTTAAACCACCTAAAAATAATTCCTTCAAATTTTATTCTTTCATACTCTCCACTCTTAGACAAAGGGCTTGAAATTGCTAAGTATAGTCCTTGGCCATAACTATTTTCTTTAAGTTAGTGTATTGGTAGATGTAGCTACCCGTGAAAATATCTCCATAATGGGTAGCAAGTTCCTCTTGAAAAATTGACCATGTGATCACACAACCCTTCTTTCTCTTCTTATCACATAACCAATGATACCAAAAAAAACTATCTGGTTCCAATTATAAAGATGTTATATCCAACTTTTGTTGACTTGGAACATGATGTAGATCAAGTAATTGCTCTATTTGGCAAATCCAATTGGTCAGATCCTTTCCATTAATCTTTCTCATAAACAACCTGGATATTAATTTCCTATGCATAGGATTATTAAATAGATTATCTTTCTTGAAATATGAGTCAAGCCCAAATAGTTCATGTCCTATAAACATATTATCATCCACCTTATAAGTTAATTTTCTCCCTTATACTTTACCCCTAAATAATTTTGTCCAACTTCCTCGAAAATTCATTTCTCATTCCTAATTGATGAATTTTCACTCTTGACCTTGTTGATTTGATAATTAGGATTAATATTCTCAATTTCTATATCATACTTATCTAAATATTTTTCAGGTCTAGTAGCATTATTTTTTCCACTTGTTGCAAGCACTTTATTAGAAAAATCTTTCAAAATATAGGTGTTTTATAATCTTGAGAGTGAATTTCTTGAAAACATTAATTCTATAATAAATTGCTTAATTATGCTCCAAATTCTTTGAAATTTGGATTGCAGGCTCCTCTCTTAGTATTGTTAAAACTAAATAAAAAACAAGAATTTATTCAAAAAAAAAATTCGGGAGATATGTGCTTTCCAAATAAATTGGAAAAAAACTCGTATTCTACAATAAATTGCTCAACTTTTCTCTAATTTCTCTAAAATATGGACTATAGCTGCTTGAACATATTCTTTAAAAACCATTTAAAAATAAAAAAAGGTTCACCAAAATCTTAGAGATATGCACTTCCCAAAATTTCCTCCAATATTAAGGAAATATCTTGCCTCCACGGTGCCCAGATCATGCTCTCATACCACTTGTAATGAAATAAATTACACAATAGAAGAATGTTGTAAGAAATGTGCTACAAATAATTGATAATTGTTAAAAATAGCAAGCCACTATGTGGGGGAAATCCTTCAAATATCTCCAAGGAGAACATAATTCATAATTTAATGAACAAATAAGACTCATTACATCCTATATATACCCTATTTATGCCTAGGATATCACCCAAGCCAACATAGATACCCATATATAAGCCTTAAGTGAACCTAACTAACTAAATAATAATATAATAATGATAATATGACTTAATTAAGAGTTAAGATAGCCACACGTTGACTATTCATAACCCTATGTACTCTGATATTAAGGGTGTAGCACATATATGTAGCTTTTGAATGAAATCAATTTCAATATATGAAATAATTTTCATCCCCTAATCTCCAACAAATCTACAGGTTTCCATCCCAAGATTTAAATTGATTGAAAATTAAGTCTCCAACAATTTTGACTAAGTTTTGATAGATAGAAAATGGATACCAACATTGAGAAAATCCCTTCAAATAGATAGATGATGAATTCCCAAGTTGGGGTCAAAAATCAAGCACCCCTCTCCTAGAAAATAAAATAAAATATATATTTTTTAATAACTATCCTCTAAATATGCTAACCCCTTATAACTATTACTAGACTCCCAGCTAAGGTTAGGCAGTAACTCCCCTCTTGCAAGTTCTCATAAAAAATATGCTAAATGCTTTAGGAGTTATATCATCTAGCCTCCAAGAATTCACATGCCCCTCCGTGTGAAATACACAAAAATAATAGTATTTTGCTAATTACTTGGCCCCTTTTATTGAAAATGAGTAATTATTTTGGGTCGAGATAATTAATTTTATTTAAATCTATTTCTAATAATTTTTGTTTAACCTACAAGAAAGATAGGAATGGTCATTTTCTCATTAAAATAATTTCATTTCATTTCATTTTATCATTAAATATAGGACATCGTAATTTCCCATTTCATAAATTTCTTTCCATCAAGCAATACAAACTTAGATATTCTAAGATTTCTAATCTTCCCCAAATGGCATACACAATTGGTTGGTTTCTCCAATGAACAAGAATTTTCTAATGGCTTTGCTTCTTGATATTTTCAACCTTATATGAATGGTGTCATCTTGTGCACATATGAGTGACACTCTACTATATATTCACACAAAATGAATGAAAATTAGTGCATTGAATGTACACAAAACCTTATGTAGAGACATACCAATGAGTATTTGATGAGTGGCATTGAAGTAGTAATCTCCAAGGTGAATCCATTTGAATCATGCTACATATTGAGATGTGTTATCTTTTTTGTGTCTCCTTCAACCCACATATTCACTATATCTACTTATCCACTTGTTTGTGTGTAATAAGTAATTCTTGAATTGACCTTACTACTACTAAAGAAAATAAATCCTTCCAAAAAGATCTAAGAAGTTACTATCCTTATTACTGATAATATTTTCTAGAAAACTATCTAGCTCAAATAAATATTTGAAAAATAATTCTTCCAGATGATATACTTTGAATTATATATAAATGATAAAAATGAGTGCATATTATTTTTTCCTATCCACAACAACATAGGTGTAATCTTTAGCATGTACTTTGGGAAGACTTGTGTTGAAGTCCACAAACACACTTTTCTAATCTTGATGGGAATGAGTGAATAGCTACAATGAATTTCAAAGAAATACATGCTCTACTTCTTTTTTCTTGAAAGTGATACACTCCCTAATGTGTTTGAGATCATCCTTCCCAAACATCCTCCATGAGAATCTCTCTTTTATTTCAATAAATACTTTAAGATCTAGAGTTTCACAACATGGGTTTCACATGCAAATGTTTCAAAATATTTTAATTCAATTTAAAATTAGGTATAAATTGATACCATCTCCTGGCACATACTTATCATCCTATAAATATTGTCTAATGTACTAAAAAATATATATTATTAGCATATTCTACCATGATAAAAATCTTCCAATCACCATAAATGACATAAATTTAAGAAAGAGTGAGAATTTTAGAAAATAGATTAACAAGTGCATTCCTTTTTCCCTTTATATAATCTATATCAAAATCATAGGATTCGAGTTTCCTTGGTCATTTTTATCAGATATATTCCTAATCATGTATACCCAAGAAGAACTCCAATCCATTGTAATATATCCCAACCACACATCTACCACAAACCATATCTTTTCTTAACAGTTTTAAAAATATACATGATTGTAAGCATTTTCTTTTGATACATAGAGTAACCATTTTTTGGTCTTTCAATTCTTTAATCTCAAATAATATGTGGTGTATTCTTTATATTGTAATTATTCCAGCTACCTTTCTTGCAAGATCATATTGTATAAAAAATTGGTTGTGAGAAATCTAAACTAGTAAGTATATCACATGACTTGATTGTCATTTCAAGCTTACCAAATAATCCTTTTGTATTTTACTTCACGCCTTGAGCACTAATAGCATGGGCCAAGTATAAAATATCAATGAAACCAATATTACATATAGATTATTTTACAAATAGAGAATATGATGCAGGAGCATCTAGGGTGTAAAAAGCAATCTTGCATCACCCCAAAAAAAAATGTTCTTTCTTTTCAATAAGGGTTAATTTTGGCAGGGTTACTGTTCTAGTAAGTTTTCATTTATGCATATTTGGAAACAAAATATTACACAGACCTCCAAAATGGTAAATTGAAGCCAATGGTGAAGAAATCACTTCAATACCATTTGTCATTTGAGAGAGATTGAAATTTTAATTTTTTAAAATCCTAGTAAAATCTTCGGAGTTAATTTTGAGGCACTTAAAGGCTCCAGATAGAAATTCAAAATATCTTCTTGAGGAAGTTACACTTCTAGAAGATTCTTGGGCGGTTACACTTTCCTGAAGATTCTAGGGTGGTTACACCTTCCAAATAAAGGATATAAAGAGGGACTACATAAGGGAGGCCGAAGAGCGTAGATGGTGGCTCTGATTTGCATACTTGTAGATTTATGTAATCAGAAAGCCCATGTGATGGAAATATAATGTTGTATTTTCCTTTTCATTTCAGTGATAATAGAAAATATTTTATTTCCTTCTTGCATTTTGTTTGTGTCATTATCTATTGTTTTTGTGAGTTTTAGATTGTAAGGGGAGTACCCTTCATTAGAATATTTCTTAAGTATTCCAAGGATCAATTTTAGGAGCCTCGACATTTTTAAAAAACATCAAAAAATCATTATAAATTATCAAAACACATTGTCTCAATTGATTTTTGAATACGTGATTCACCAAGAAGTGGAAAGCAATTGTTGTATTAGTGAAATGAAATGGTATAATAAAAAAAATTATCTATGCAATAAGGCATTTAATTTTTTCTTGTGTATATATTTCTTGCAAAAAAAGTATTGGTGGTGGCTTGATCTCTAATTACTATTTGAGAAGTAAATTACTTCATAGAAATCATCAATGAGCTCATCAATCCTAGAAATGGAGAATCTAATTATCTTCTTGTGTGGATACCTCTCTATCTTCTCTTTACATGCCCTTGGGTTGTGATAAGAGTATTCGTTACATTTTTAGAGCCTTATTCCAACTATAATACATGTTGGAATATTCAATGTGGTTGAAATCATGGAAGTATATTATTGAACACCACACTATGTTTATTCTAAACATTTTGAATAGCAAACTTGGTGCAGTCACGGTGGCAAGGTTCCAAAAGGAACTGTCCAAAATGTTGCTTCAATGATTCAACACAATAGAAATAACACAACAAATTGATATGCAAACATGAAATATCATTTAATTGATAATATTATATGCAAAATAGGGCTCAAGGGTGAATTATCCAAGGCTCATAGGCCTACCACAAGGATTTCAACAATACAACTAGCCAACAAGCCTTATTACATGCCCCTAAAGGGTTTATGCAAAAATGTATTGATCCTAAAGCATCTAACTTAGAACTGATAACTAAATGAATCCTAGATGATTACAAATGCTCATAAATATGCTTCTCAAGCTCCAATATAGGTCTGCATCAGCCATAAGGGTTAATAACCAAATGAATGATCACATATGGATGTCTGTCACAAAGTATGAATAGATAACTCCACGCAAAAAGATGTGACTTTCGAATCTCCAAGATGGGTCTCATGAGTGGAAGGATCAACTCATGAGGTCCTTTGTGAAAAGGTATGAGCTCTATCTAGGATTGACCGTACACACAATTTGATAGAATAACTCTATTGGCAGGCTCAAATCGAAGAGAGACAGCAAGGGGTTAAGGATGAAGTTGCTCTCCCTTATCTAAAACTTATCAAACACTGTTTGGAGACATTGAAATCGGAGTACATACACTTGATCAAAGATCAATATTATGCCTTCAAAATTGCAAAGAAGACCATTGGTGCTTTCGAAGAAAAGGAGAGAAAGGTTGGTAAGCTTACTCTTGAGCTTGAATCAACAAAGGACATGTTAGAAAATACTCAGTTGGCTCTAACAAAGGTAGAAGATCAGTTTGCTGATTTCAAAATTTTTAGGGACCAAGAGAATGCACAAAGAGCTAAAGAAATCAAGCAAGTGATTGGTGAGCTTGATAGTCTTCGAGAAGAGTTTGATCTAGAGAACTTCACAAGTAAATCAAAAGTTGCATGTGCAAATTTGGACCAACAGGTTGGGCTTGAAGGTGAGAAAGGACAAAACTCCCATATTATGGATAACCCTGTATTTGAAGTTAGTACCAAGGCAGCTTATGATAATCCCCTCTTTAATATGGAAGATGAAGCATCAAGTGACAATAGCATGAAATGGGATCCCAATGAAGTTTCCAAACACAATATGGAACATGGTTAGTGTCCAAGAAATATAGAGTTTTGTGTGAGTCTTGAGATTGAATACTTATGGAAACAACCTTTGAATGTTGGGAAGAGGCCTCCAAGTCAGTGGTTGAGGGTTTGAAGCAGTCTTTATTGATTTGGATTTAGGCTATTCATGTTGCCTTTCCTATTTTAAACAACACAAGTCTTGTAAGCCCCATGAATTTTTGCATTGTTGAGTCTCCACAAAGAAGTTATGACCATTCAAGCCCCAAGACAAATCTGGCATGAATTCTACACTATTCCAAGGTGTGTTGGGTCAAGCCTCAAGAGTTCAATGCTTAGGGTCTAGAGTGGAACATTTAGGTACATCAAATGAAGTTGGTGTAAGAACCCTGTCATTTTGAGTTGCTTTCCTAAAGAAGGTCCTTCCTCTGCATCATTGGTTCATCACTTCTTGCCAAAGAGGTGGAAGATTCTAGTTGAATAATGTTTTGAAGTGCTTTCCAACCACTTTTGAGGTGTTATCATCCAACACAATGCTCATCTCACATGCTTATACTTGGGAATTCCTTTGGTGTTGTTGTTATCCCTTGTGTAGAGTGCTAAAATCATATTGTACTTTGTTGATTATGTCTTTGAACAACAGTGATTATTTGTTTCTTTAAACCTTTGAAACTTTGACGGTTCATCTTATCAAGGTTGGTGATGTAAACTTTAATAGTTTACTCTCAATGTTGGTTTAGGACAATGAACTACCACATGCTTTGATTCATCATTCTGAGACTTTTGGGTTGGAATTGTGAGAGTTTTTTGTAGTCTTCATGGTTGTATCAAAATAATTCAGAGGAGGCATAGTAGATTCATGTGGAGTTATGAGTATGAGTTTGTTGGGCTCTTGCAAAGGATTGCTTTCCTCTTTACAAGGGACTTTGGGGAAGTCACATTTGAAATCATGGCTCTACTTGATACCTTGAGGAGATATGATGAGGAGTACAATTTTGAGTTGAATAGAGTTTCCATCATATTGCCCAGGATTGAGATAGATAATGGTAGTGCTGATATAAATTTCTCAAAGCCGTTTGGGCAAGAGATGCTATGAGGTATTGATTTCAGTCCTTCCAGGAATTTTAGTTTGAGTTTCATGGATGGTAAATATTTGGGGTTACAATGGAGGATAGTACAAATATGGCACGATGGTTTCACTGATGTGATTAGAGTGGTGAAACATCGGCATGGTGGGCCCTTCCTGAGATGGACATCGGACCTGAGGATCCTACTCGGTATTGGTGTGGATCAGTCTATATTTTATGGAGTTGTGGTGGCATTGCTTGAGGACAAGCAATCTTTGGGAAGGGAGGACTATAATGTCCCCATTTTTAGCACTACACTTTCCAATGACTATTAGCCTATTCATAGATTCCCATAGGCTAGTCAAAGGTGAAATTAAGGTTTCCTATTTTCTAGGAGGATTCTTTTGTGGATTCAAGGGTTTGTATGTTGGAGTTTTGCAGATTTCTTTCTGAACCTTTTGGGTTTTCAAATAGCTTCAGGGTGGTATGGCATACATTTCCATCAGACAACTTTTTTGGGCTTACTTTTTTTAGTAAGTTACGACAGCTGCTTAGTTTGTGGTTAAAATGTATTTGAAGTCACTATTTTTAGCAGTGTTATTTCTGGTAGGGATTCAACAGTTCAACACAGTGGCTATATCAAACAGGTCAATTTGAGCAATTTAGTCTCCAACACTCTTGGAGCTTGTTTTGGCAAGTCAATGTTTATGTGTTAGGCACTTCATTTGGTGAGTGCAAATGTTTTTTAAGTGAAATATTCCTAAGGAAAAATTGGACAACTAGATTACCAAAAAAATAATTGCTTATTATAAGGTTATTTCACTTAAAGAGAATTGGATGCCTAACTTATGATAGTTTCATTTTAATAAGTTATATCCTTCATTTGTATTTGGAAGCCTAGCTTCATGAAACTCAAATGCAAATTCAAGTCAAATGTGAATTTCCTCTTGGGCACCCTAATTGGAGGGAAATGGATTTGAATTTGAGGAGAAAGTTATAAATATGAGTCTTGGGCTTCATTTGTGACTATCCATTTGCAAAATACAACAAAGTGTTGCCAAAATTTCTCCAGACCCTTGCTTCAAGGAATGCATACATGTCCCAGCTCCCTTAGTTTCATGCTTGCAAGAGAGCACCTAGCTAAGTTTGAGACTGTTCTTTACACTGAAGAGCAGATTGAGCTTATTGAAGATAACAAATTTTGATGTTTTCTGATTTTGGTGTGTTTTCTCAGTTTTTGGTGTGTTGGTATGGTGCTTGGCTGAAGCACATTTTCAATCGTAGCTCCTTGTACGATTTTTGTGTAGTTCTGGGTATTTTCTCTATCTTCTCCTCTACCCTAGGCAACCCTTCTTGAAAGTTTTCAGATTTTATTGTGGTGATTTTGATTTTATCTTGCTGGTCTCCCTCTCTAGGATGTCATACCATCTTCATTCTGAGCATTGGGAAATGTGTAAAATACTTGGGAGATAATTAGTGTCATTTCTTTGTTGGTTCTTGGTTGCCCCATCTCTATGCTTCACTTGCACTTTGTTTCATGTCATTCGGAGGAGTATTAGTGGAGTTATGAGCATTTTGGTGTGTTTTGAGCTTTCTAGTCTAAGTTTTGTGAGCACTGCAACTTCATATGAGATTGGTAAAAAATTTCATTTTTGGCTTATTTTCATAGTAGATTAGTTTTCTTAATTGTGGAGATCATCTCTTATCATTTTGGAGTGTATTGGACATCAAAAAATCATTGTAACTAGCAGATTGCTTCACTTTTTAAGGTTGTTAGTAATAGTACTAGTTCAATCATTTCATATTTTCACTTTACATTTTATTCCCACTATTAGAGGAAGAGACTAGCCTCGTCGTCTTTATATTTCAATTCTTCTCTTTACTCATTCCCACCATTTGGCGGAAGAGACTAGCCTCGTCGTCTATTCACTTTCAGCACTTTACTTTTTTGTACTGCCCGCTGAAAAGAGGAAGGGGTCGGATAGCTGCCCAAATATTTACTTTCAATACTTTGTATTACACTCCCGCTGAATAAGTGGTTGAGTTTCCTTGCATATCTTATTGATTGGTTAAGCCATCTTTCAAATTGTACTTTCAAGCATTTTAGTTCTTTCAACTAATGATCCCCTTTCCACCATATGCTCTCACCTTGCCCTCATTGGGATTTAGGTGATTAGAAAGTGAAGGGTTTCCTTCAATTAGTTTACCATTTATTTAACGTTAACGGGTGAAATCTTGTGCTGAAAAAACAAAAAAATATAAGGGGATATTACATAAATCATTAAAAGGTATTTTCATTTCAAAGTCAAAATATGTCAAGGAAATGTTGAAGAAGTTTGGAATGGAGAATTCTAAACCGATGTGTACCCCTATGGTTACTGGTTGCAAGTTGAACAAAATTGGTGAATCTCCTAAGGATGATCAAAGAAAATATAGATCAATGATTAGAGGATTGCTATATATCTAACTGCTACTAGATCGGATATCATGCATGTAGTTTTTCTTGAGGCATGATATCAAGAAGATCTCAGAGAATCTCATGTCATAGGAGTAAAGAGGATATTTAGATACTTGAAGGGCGCATCAAACTATGGTTTGTGGTATCCAAAGGATACTAACTTCTTCTTGAGTGCATATACAGATGCAGATTGGACAGGTTGTACAGATGACAAAAGAAGTACAAGTGTTGGTACTTTCTTTCTTGGAAACAAATTAGTTTCTTGGTAGAGTAAGAAGTAGGATTTAGTGTCATTATCTACTACAAAGGCATAATTTATTGCAGCAAAATCATATTGCACACAGGTGTTGTGGATGAAGCAAATGTTAAAGGATATTAGAGTATCATATGATGAAACTATTTCTATCTTATATGATAATTCAAGTGCTATCAATATGTCGAAGAAACTAGTAATACATTCAAGAACAAAACATATCTCTATCTGGTATCACTTCTTGGAGTCATGGAAAAAGTATTCCTTCTACTTTTCCTGGCTTGTTTGGGCCCTCCTTGTGAGTTAGACTTGATATCGCCTTGATCTAGTGTTGTGATGTGTTCTACACATGCACATTAGGTTTTGGGCCCTTCCAAGCTAAATAAACTTAACTTTTCCCTAATGTAATGTTGTAAAGTGTATTTATTGACACCTTCAAATTAAATTTAGGAGGCTTGTAAATTAAGTGGACCTAATCTAGTGTTGTAATGTGTTTTACACATTTACATGGGATTTAGGGCCCTTTTAAGCTAAATAGACTCAATTTTACCTTAATTTAGTGTTGTAAAGTGTATTTATTTACACTTTCACATTGGATTTTGGGCTCCCCTATATTTATGACCTTTATATCATCACTAATAGGCCCCTATCACGCCATATTATGCATCCCAAGGCCTATTTTAATCAAAAACCTAACAATATCAATGTATAAGCTCAATTTACACTCCCCGACATTCTAGCAAGGAAAATAGCCCTTGTGGGACCCATTCGCCACTTTGGGAAAATAAGTCCCACCCAGGTGGGACTCATTTTCCCAGCTTGGTGAATGAATCCCATTTGGCCTATTTTCGAGGTTTGAGCAAGAAAAATAGGGTTTTAAGTTCAAATTTCTTCTATGTCAGCCTTTGGAATCAAATAAACAATCATTTGAGTGTATTGCCTATATAAAAAATCTTTCAAATCATTATTTCATATAAGCCTTCATGTTATCAATTCAAGCAAGCAAGAGTTAAGCATTCCAAGACTTTATAAGATCATCAAGATAGCATTCAAGATCATTTCTAAGGAATTCAAGGGAAGATTCTTCATCCATTATTTCAGCAATTCAAGATCCATTATCATGTCAAGGATACCAAGCATCAAGCATGTTATTGAGCTAGTGTAGTGATGTAGCATTGAAGATCCAAGATCAAGCATTCTCCTACACCCATTTTCAAGATCAAGATCTGCATCCCTCATGGCCATTTCATGTTGAATTGCAGATTTACAAAGCACCATTTATAAGGCATCATTCATGGTATCATTGTTCATGTTTCATGTCCAATGTTTCATGTTTCATTGTTTCATCATTTGGTTCAATTATCTACAAGGGGTTTGACCAAGGCAAACACCTATTCCCTAACAATCAACACTTTTTCTCTCTTTCTTTGTGTAATTGTAGATCTAGGTGCTTTGAAGACTTGAAGGATCATTGAAGATTAGGTTACAGGATTTTTGAAGTTGTCTCCCCATTTGCAAGGTCATAATCTTCACTAAAAGGTCAGCTGTAGCCTCAAAATTAGAGTTTCGGATCTGGAAACCTAGAGAAGTAGATTGACCAGACTGAGAGGTGTAGATCATAACTTTGAATTTATGGAAAATCCAAACTGGACTCATTCACCACAAGTGGCGATTGAGTCCCATTGTAGGTATTTTTTAGAATTTTTTGAAGTTTCAGATACCCTTTTGTCTAAAACTTGCTCCTGTGCAAAAATCCAGAACTGGGACTGATTCGTCGAGAATGGAAAATGAGTCCCACAAGGTAAAAAAGTTAGAATTTCTAGCATTTAAGGACTCCTTCCAGTCATCTTCAAGTTTCCAGGTGCACACATTTCATCTTACAGTTTATTATTTTGTTTCATATGCATTTCTAGGTGATTTAATTCAAGTTTTTATCATATTAGTGTTTTGTATTTCATCTTCCATTTCATTGTCTTTTCCAAGTTTAAACTTGGTGGTGAACCCCTTATTATTTTATACTGGACCCCTAGGACAGCCCTATTGCAAGATCTCTTTCTCTTTTGCATTGATGTCTCTTGGGTTATCCTTGAGTGGAAACTTTGAAAGTGGGTTTGATAGCACTTAATCATCATCATTGAATCACCCCATTTTAAGAGGTTCCACTTCTTAAGGTAGAAAGTTGCAGAGAATGAGGTGAAGTTGGAGTATGTTCCTATTAAGGATTAGCTTGCAAATATTTTCATGAAGGATTTTCCAAAAGATACTTGTGAGTATCTCTGACAGAACTTAGGGGTTATTGCCCCTCCTTTCAATTAGATGCATAAGTGTGTGCATCTGTTTGGGAAGCATTTCAAGATACATTCTTGGTCTTGGACTGATGTCGAAAGCTACCTCTTAGAGGGAGTGGGTAGTAGTTTTTTTTATGTAGTCAGATGAAGAATATTTTGTGCCCCTAAGGGGGAGAGTTCAAAAAAGTGAGTCCAATAAAGACAGAGTGCAGTTACTTGTTGGTCTTACAAGTGGTGTCAAAGTGATGTATACATATGTCAAAGAGGGAGAATAGAAAATAAAAATCCTATATAGGTGATGTGTGAAATGTGTAGGTGTTTCCCTTTGAATATTGTTACAGGAGGAGAGCAAAAGAGTACAATGCAAAAAAAGAAAAAAAGGTGAAAAAATGTTAAGTACGCAAGAAAGAGAGTTAGATTAGTTTATGGCCCTTAGTCATTGATGTCAAAGGGGCAGAGAATTAGAGTGGTTGAAAAACCATAGTTCAAAAGAGTATTACAAGAGAAAAATATAGAATTTCTTGGGAGAGATTTGGTTGATACACAGAGAGAGTGAAATGTGTATAGATGCTTGTTGCTTGTTGGTCCAATAAAGAGAGAGAGTCCAATAAAGAGAGAGTGCAGTTGCTTGTTGGTCTTACAAGTGGTGTCAAAGAGGGAGAATAGAAAATAAAAATCCTATATAGGTGATGTGTGAAATGTGTAGGTGTTTCCCTTTGAATATTGTTACAGGAGGAGAGCAAAAGAGTACAATGCAAAAAAAGAAAAAAAGGTGAAAAAATGTTAAGTATACAAGAAAGAGAGTTAGATTAGTTTATGGCCCTTAGTCATTGATGTCAAAGGGGAAGAGAATTGGAGTGGTTGAAAAACCATCGTTCAAAAGAGTATTACAAGAGAAAAATATAGAATTTCTTGGGAGAGATTTGGTTGAATATGGTTTGAAGGCCACAAGGGGAAAGAGTGTTCAAGAGTAAGAGAATGATATTGTGAAGAGTGAAGAGTCACCCCAGTTAGGGGGAGTGTTTCTTGTTGCCGAGTTTTTGTTGGTTTCTTTTGTTGTTGATAGTTTTTTTATAGAGCTAGTGTTGCCATCAATGAAAAAAGGGGGGGATATTGTTGCAAGTATGTTGTTGGTGTTGTCATTGATTTCAATAGCTGTTGGTGTTGGTCATTGATGTCAACTATATGGAGATATATGTTGGAGTTGTTGGAAGGATGCTAGTGTTATCATAGTTGGGGAGATTGTTGGAGAGTGACTGTACTAGTATGGATATGTTGTGGTTTAATAAGAAGGTGTTGTAGTGTTGTCATCAGTGTTGTCATTGATGTCTTGATAGTTATAGTAAGCTCACTTGGTATCCAAGTACTTTTGAGAAAATTTGAATAATAAAGTGTGCATTTTAATAGAGATGTATTCAAGGATGTGCTCCACATTTCTTCATGGTTAAAGATATTCTTGTGTGGTTTAGATATGATGATCAGAGGTGTTCAAGGGTTCTATATCCAAAGTTTCAAGTTTTTTATCATTCTGCAATGAAAGTTGTGTTTGATAGTTTATTTGTCTGTGTAGAAGGATTATCTGGGAGAAATGAGATTGCTCTGCATTTCTCCATAGTGAGTTCTCCTATCTTGCAGATTTAGGAACAAGCTTATATTGTCTATAACTTCCTTCTCTCGAGGTTTTAGGTGTTGAGGTGTTCTATAAGTTTGGTTAGTGATTTGTATTTTGTGCCAATGTGTTTGGTTGCAAAAAATAATGGTGTTCTCAGTTTCAGGTGGTTGTGGCTAAGTTGTAGAATATTTTGATGATATTGGAATATTTTGAGATGTTATGTGGATGCAATTAGGTTTTATTATTTGGTCCACATGACCTAGAGAAGCGTGTATGTGGTCGCTTGTAGTGTTAGTTTAGGTTTGGTCAACCTGGGATGCTAGCACTATTTGTGAAGGTATCTCATGGATTATGAATGTGTTGAGTAGCGTGGTGATTTGGATTTGGGTTCTATTTGACCCTTAGTGTGGTTGTTCTTCACTTTTTTCCACCGTGGAGGTGTTTCGTGTCGATCTATTTTAATGTTGCAAGTTTTAGGTGCATACGTTTCATTAAGGCCGATCTAAATGAGATTGTTTAGGATGTGGATGGTATATAAGTAAGGTAAATTATTGGAGATGTGTGTGGATCTATAGAAGGTGTGTGAAAGACTCGAATTTGAATAAGTGTGGTGATTTGAGTGTGAGCTTAATGCCTATGACTCCAATGTAGTGAGTAGAAGGATCTATATTTTCAATGTGCTTAAAGTTGTTGGAGATAGTGAGTGAAAGGTTGCAGATGACATAAGGTTTCAGTGGTGGATTTCTCTTGTTGCCTTGAGATAGCTAATCTATCATTTCTTTAAGGTATCTCAATTTTTTTTCCAAATTGATTCCTCTTTTTTTATATTTCACACCTTTTTTCAATTGCCTCTTTATTTATTTCTGATTCAACATATATTTCCTTAGTATTCTCAATGAGATTTGATACATCCGCTTTGATTTGCTTGACCCAATTTTTAGTCATTTTCCATATGATTGATACTTTTGGATGCTCTCTATGATTCTCTTTTCAATGCTTCCCTAAAAATAAGGTGTTGTAGAAGTAGGGATCACATCTATAGGTAAAGTAGACATGTCTACCATGGACTTGAGATACAAAATCAAAACTTGCACTTTTTGCTTCAACTGATTTTTTTTCTGCTTTTCTTTTTTGATTACTGTACCAATCTGGTAGTTAACATTTAGAAATTATGAATATTACCCTCATGGGTTGAAGGACCAAGGTCTACCTTAGTGATATCAAAATCACCCTCAATGGCTTAATTATCATCTTTCTCAGAAATAGATTGAGAAAACTGAGCACACAAGTTTCTTGATGCATAATCCATTGTCAATTTAGAGGTGACTTTTATCTTCTCCATCCTCTCTGGCTTTTGGAACAAGTTAGCAACTAAATAAAATTTTGAAACAATCAACTTGGTAACTTTCCTATTCTTTGACTAAGTTTGTTGAAGTCAAGATGATGTTGGACCTTGTGAAGATTTTGGGCTATTGATAGATGACGAATGAGATGCTATAAGTGGAGGAAGAAAAGATGGTTCACGAACATCCTCTAGAAAATCATTTACTTTTATTGAAGATGTAAGTTGTTTAACAAGAAGGGAATGAGGTATCTCTTGAGCAAGAGATATGATAAGAATAGAAGGGGACATTGTTGGGATTTTCTCATCACCCTTGAGATTACCTTTAGATTATGTTAAAATTTTCACTCTCTCTTTGTTTTTAATAGATTCCAATGACCTTTCTTTTACCTTTGATCTTTTCTTCATTGGATTTGGATCATCCCCAGATATGCTTTTGAAACTACTCCTTTTGGATTGCTCCTCATCATCGCCACCTCCTTGACTACTTTTCAGAGAACTAAGAGTTAAAATAGAAGCATGAGAAAAGGTGGAAGAACCTTATTTATCATCATTTTTCTTCCTCGAATAATCTCCTTTACTTTAGGGCTTAGTAGGTATTGTTTCAATCATTTTCCTTCTAACCTAGTCTATTAAAATTTTGAGCACATAAGCAATCCTTTCACTGATTTCTTATATTTCCTAGTTTTCCCAATCGATAGGTGTCAAGGGTTGAACCTATATCTTTTCAAAATATAAGGGATCGATTAATTCTAATTCATCATCCCTGATCTTGTTCACAAATGAATCTAGTTTGAACTCGTTGATCTATTTTAGTATCAACCTCATCCAATATCTTTTGCAAACTTCATAATCATCTTCACAATCTTCCCAAAAATCTTCAGTTCTTGGAAAATGATAGTATCATGGGGCTCAGGTTTAAGTTATTTCAAACATATCTATTGCTATCAAATGGGAACCTCATGGTGTAGAAGAATAGACTAATGCTTACTTCTGATTACTTAATGTTATGAGTATCAAAAAAAGACTTGCAGCTGAAATGACTGAGGCTAATGGGAAAGGAACCCCATTTTTATTCTTGTCTCTACACTTCTTGTTGACCACATGGAGTTTCTTGTATACTTTTATTAAAATGAGTTTATCATCCATGTATCTAGGCAGTTTGTATGGGTATCTATCAAACCCTCCAACTTGCGAATAGGTAAACCTCAAATATTGAATGAAATTATTCTATATTATTTGATAAGAGATGTTGCTTATAAAAATATTTGAGTATGGTGTTTCCCTAGATATCTCTCACTGCTAGCATTGTAAAAAAATCATTCAGTCTCTATGAGTTCTTGTAACATTCATCTTGTTGTAACTATGGATAAAGGTCATATATTTGCATTGTATTGTCATATACTCTTCTAGGTTTGATCCCTGACCATGTCCTCATACTTGAAATTATATAGAAAAGATAGGAAGACGTGGAAATACTGGTTTGACTCAAACTTAGTCAATTGTTCTTAAAAATAATCATTGATAATGCTACCCCAATCAATGCATTGGTTCCTTGCACATATGATCATAGTTGGAAAACTCAACTCTCCAAAACACTCGCCAAGCCCAAAATTTTCAAGTTTTTAAAATCTTGGCAAAAACTTGGCAAAAACTCGGGAACTTGAAAAAATACTAAAATCACATTAGAAACATATTTTTTTGAAAATTTCAATGAAAAGATGAATCCAATGAGTCCATAAATGATTACAAAAGTATTTTCTATTAAATTTGATTGACATTAATAGAGGATTGATTACAAAATCGCATTCTCATGTGGAATCTTGATGGCTGGAAGCCTAATAATATAATACAAATTAGTAAGTACAATAGATAGTAGAAAATGAAAATAGTAAAAATAGAAGTGTTGTGACCTTTTTCACACATCACCCCATTGCAAATGGGGACCCCCTAATTTTTGCTTCGTTTCAGACTTTTGGCTTGATTTTAGTTAGTTTTCTTGTTGTCTCTCTCTTGTTCTGTCTGTCTTTCCGGGGATGTGCCCGTATGATGTGAAATTTTGGCTAAGCTTGAGAATTAGGGTTTTAAATCTTCCAACCAGTTTGAAGTCAAATAGAGTGAATAAGTTGAAATTTAAATTTGGCAATGCAATTAGCATGCTTCTAGCAAGTCCCCAGCAAAATTTCATTGGATTCTGACAACTTACTATTTTTAGTAAGTGCCTAATTTGGGACGTTTTCTCAGCACCTTTTGAAGTTCTAACTGCTACACTACATCCAGAGCACGTCAAGCTATTTGCCTGCAAATTTTGAGCTGAAACTGACAACTTTCTAGTTTTAGCAAGTTCACCTTCAGGGGCTGATTTTAGGGTTTACATGCGAAGTTTTTCAATACATGTCTAGAGAATATTTTTGGGTTTTCTGAGACCTACGCGATGATATAACATGAAAAGTGAGAAGATGACTTTCAGTACTCAGCCTTCAGAGGCTATTTTTAGGGTTTGCATGTTGGAATTTTCTACGCATGTCTAGACATTCTTTGTGGGTTTTTTGAAAGCTTCATAGTGGTGTAATATGCAATCCAAGATTAGGACCTTTTTCATAACTGCCTTCCGAGGCTATTCTTAGGGTTTGCATGCAGGACTTTTCAGCACATGTCAGGTTATTCCTTATGGGTTTTTCAAGAGCTATGCAGCGATATGACATGCAAACAAAGTTGGTCACTTTTTTGGGAGCTTACTATTTTTAGCAGGTCCACTCTGGTATCCCCCCCAGCACTTCAGTATCACAAACTGACCAACATGCAACAAAAACGGAATCAAAAAGAGATTGTTGGAGCAACATGAAAGTCAGATTAGGGTTTCCAACTTTGAGGCCTAAAATGAGGGGTCAAATGCTAGAATTTTTGAAAACTAGTGTATCCCACTGCGATTAGTATCTTTCAAGCTATCCACTGGTAAAATTTGAGGGCAATCGGAGCACTTACTATTTATAGTAAGGCACTCCAGATATAGGCTATAAATAGTAAGTCAGCAACAGGCGCCAATGTGAACAGGCAAGTCATCCCATGAGGATCACGTCATTCAGATTTCAAGTCAAACGAAGTTGGAGAAGTCATGAAACTAAGCAGTTACTGTAAATAGTACAGCGCCTCCAAAAACATGCTATAAATAGCAAGTCAGCTCGAGATGGAAGTATGAACAGGTCAAATAAGTCATCAAGATCCTATGGCACATATTCCAAATCAATCCAAGCTTCAGAGGTATAAAATCAGAGGCCTTACTAAATATAGTAAACAGGGGCGAGCAAGCTAAGAAATGTCTAAGTCTGAAGAAATTCCTGCTCACCTTGTCAAATGCGCCCAAGATAAGATTGGCAAGAGGATGGAAAAAGTTTCAAGTGAGTTATTCTTGCTCCTACCCCAAAATGCACCCTCAAGCTGGTAGAAGCCATGAAAATTTTTCTAAGGCATGAGTTATTCCACCTCTACCCCCTAAATGTGCCCTCATCTTGAGATGGTGATGGAAAATTTTCTAAGTCATTGATAAGTTCCTGCTCCTACCCCCAAATGCACCCAAACATGTTGAAGGTGATGGCTTAAGAAGTCTCTAAGTATAAATTTTTCCTCCTCCACCCTCTAAATGCGCCCATGTCAAAGTTGGCTAAGAAAAATTCCTAAGGAATTAAAACTTCCTGTAGCCACCCTCAAATGCACCCAAACAAGCAAGGAAGAAGACAAAAAATTTAAGTTTCCTTGACCCCACCACATATGTGCCCAAGGGGGGAGGAGAAATAAAATTCCCACAAGGCATATGAGAAGTTTCTAAGTTGTTGAAAGTTCCTGTAGGACCCATGAAATGTGCCCATCTCCAAGATGCTAGGTGGATAAAAAGTTTCTAAGTGTTGATAAAATTCCACCCCAAAATGCGCCCATCCTAGCAGGGTGGTTAGAAGTTCCTCCAAGGAAATTAAAATGGAAGCACTACCCATGAATTGCATCCAAGATGAGAAGGAATTCAAGAAATGTTTTCTAAGTCTTTGCAAATGGCAGGAGCACCTCTAAAATGTGCCCAAGGTGGCTGGAGGCAACATGATGTTTGAAAATATTTTCTAAGTGTTTGCAAATGGCAGGACAGAAGCTCAAATGCGCTTAGCTAGAGGAATGAGTTGGAAAATTTCCTAAGTGTCAAAGCAAGAGAAGAAATGCGCCCAGAGGAGAAGCAAGAATAAAGCTTTGGTGAGAAATATTTTTCTAAGGTATAAAATTCAAAAAAATTAAATCTACCCCTTCGTCTGTAAACACATGAATTTGGCACTTTCTAAAGGGAATTTTCTTCTGGGTATTGGAAATTTTCAACAAGGATGTGATTTTAAAGTTTTCCAGACCTTGCCGAAGATTTTAAGATGAATATTTTTGATGGGCACCTGGTTGATAAAATTTTCTAAGGCAGAACAAAATAAAAATTTTCTGAGGCAAGAAGAAAAATAAGTTGCCTTGGCTAAAAGTTGGAGCTCGATAGTTAGGTGATTTTTGATGAAATTGTTGGAGGGGGAAATATTCTTCCAAGCCAGAGTGAAGATATGAAAATTTTCTAAGGAAGATGATGAAGCAAGAGTCTTCTAAAATGCACCCTCAGAAAGGAGAAATTTGTCTAAGGCATGAAGAATGTGAAGCTAAAGTGAAACTCAAATATCAGGATGAAGGCATCAGGATGGCGTGCAGATGTTGAAAAGATATGAAGAAAGTAAGGTTTGATAGAAAATAAATGTTCTGGAGATCGATCAACCTTGGAAATCAGAGTATGGAAATTAGGTAAGTGAAGGTGAATTTATATTATGAAGTGTTTTGATGCTCTTTTTGCAGGGTGAACATCAAGGCCAAGGCATGATCACTTGGGGAGATGGAGTGAGTACTTGGAAGAAATGGCTAAGTGTTGACCCAGTGTGCACTCGGCTCAGGAAGGCGAGTGGCAAAGGAGAACAGGTCGAGTCCAAGATTGGAGAATCCTTCAGGATGAGGATGAAGAAATGATGAGGACCTAGGCATTAAAGAGTCATCTTCAAGCATTAAAATGCCTTCAAGGCTAAGGATGAGGAGTGAACAAAAGGCTTCAATGTTAAAGAATGACAACGAAATGGGATAAAGAGCAAAGTAGAGAAATTATCCTTAAGTTTAAAGTCCTTCGATGACCCAAAAGATGTTCTCCAGCGTGCTTCGTACAACTCAAGATGCAATGGCATGAAGGAGGAAAATCACCATCAAATAGTTTAAAAAGTTACAGCCTTGAAGTCAGATCGAGAACGTCCTTGCCATACCAGTCCAAGAAGTTGAAGCCACAATGATTAGACTCATCCATTTTGTAGTTAGAAGAACAAGAACAATGTGAACACATTTCCAAACAAGAATCTTCTAGAAGGATGATGGACATTAATTGCTCATTTATTACCCCACTCCTATTGGTGGCGGTTTTTAGGGTGAATCTTGTTTAGGGAAGATGTGGCTCGATCTGAGCCCTCCATTTGATTGTAATTTGAGCCATCCATTGGACTAGGCCAACTATAAAAGGGGCATCCCCCCTCATTTGTAATGGATTAGATAGTAGAGATTAGAGTAGAGATAGAAAGATAGAGAGAAAACTTAGAGATAGCGTAGTAGAGATTGATAGTGTAGTTGAAGAAGGAAAGTTTTTCCTTTGAAAACTTTGTAAGAAATTATTTTGAACACTCATAATAAAAAGGGTTTTCATTGATGATGATCTTATCTTTTGTTTTGAGTAGCTAGCAAGGTTTCTTCATCCTTCTGATTTGAGTAGTAGCTTAAAGTAAAGTAAATTTCATTTCATGCAAGTAGTTGGTAATTGTGGATGTGATCTTCAATTTGAGAAAACTCCGTCTATCCATACCACTAGTGGGCTCGTTGATGGTGAGTTCGCCTTGCGTGGTCAACTGGAAACTTGTGGACTTAACTTTGATTATGATCTTTATGTTGGTATGTGTCGTTATGACGGTGTCTTCATTATTGAATTGTAATCTGAATATCTTTAGTTACTTCCCTTGAAGATTGCACCGGTTCTGTGGAAGCTGTCCGAAGTGAGGTAAAGCGGAATCTAGTTGAGGCTTGTGAAAATTGATCTTGACATCCCATGCATAGATTAATCCATAGCATCTTCTATCCCTGCAACCATTTCAATTCAGTACTTTCTGGTTAGTTTAGGAAGCAAAAGATTTATAGACAAACCTTTCGAGCATTCAAAATTCCTTTCTCTGTTGAAAAATTTAGTAAGTCCCCTTGAAATACCAGCAAATCACATCGAGCCAACTGAGACTATCCACTGCATGAAGGAACCTTGGAGTTGAATGCATGATCTTTCTAGCAATCTTAGCATGCAGGATATTTTGTTCAAGAGAGGATAGAGTCACTGTTGGTAACTTTATTTTGTGTTGGTACGGTCATGAAAAACACATCAACAAGAAGTAAATACTAAATACAACATTTTACACCTTCCTCTTCCCTAATTTTGTCAAAGCTAGGGAAGAGGTAGATGCTCTAGTCCTATGAGTACGTAGTGCTAGTGGCTCCTTGGTTGGCAAGGAAGGTTGTGGCTGAGGCTCAAACACTATCCTGGAAATAGCTAACTCTACCTTTGGAAATGACTCCTCCTCATCCTTAGGAATGTCATCCAACCCTACATCTCATGTTGCACCCACATCCTCCATTTCCTATCTCTCAAAATCAAGAATCATGTCTGCAGTAAACAATGGAGGTTGCCCATCTCACCCTGTCCAATCACTGTATGGATCTATCTCATCAAAATCAATAGGATCTAGTGATTTTTCCTTTATTATTTTTGTGCGCAACTGAAGGTTGTATTGCACAAACGCAAGGTCACTAAGGCATTTTTGAGCTAATTTGTTCCTCTTCTTCATGTGAATGGCCTGAAACAAGCTCCAATTCTTCTCACAACTAGATGCACTACAAGGTTGACATAGTATACGAATGGAAATTTTTTGGAGGTGTTTGGTATTTCCACCCCAATTTTTCAACCAAGCCTCTACAAAAAAAATATTTAAGAGTTAGAAAGAAAAGTCAAAGTCAAAACTCATTTTATCAAACTATAAGATGCATGTGAAATAAACTTAAAAGACTCCCAATTTTATACCTAGTGGTAGAGTGGTTCTTCCTCAAATAGCTAGGTCTAAAGAAAAGAGTTTATCCCTTCCTTCCCTATAAAGATCCAACTCCTAGATAATGAGGTCTCTCACCTCAATGTTGGGCTCCATCCTCTGAATGCATGTCGTGATCCCCTCCATAACCTCTCCATTAGGTTTGGAGAAGTTGTCTAAGAAGAAAAAAATTGGGTTGAGGAAGTACCCTGTTGCATGGATGGGTTGGTGGAGTTGATTGTTCACCTCCTATCAACAATCGCCCATATAGGATCAAATTTGAGGTTCTCCCCCATGTAATAACTTTTGATAGCCTCTTTTGTCTTATTCATGGCTTCATAAATATATCCCATTGGGTTTTGATCCCCATCTACCAAGCCGGGGAGTCTAACCAAGGGATCTAACACCTACATTACAAATACAAAAAGATTACAGTTATAAATTTATAATGAAAGACCTAAATTAAAATATATATATATATATATATTGAATATTCAACTTGAGACTTGAGTTTAAAATTTAAAAAAAGTTTTGAAGTTACCTTCATGATCTCTGTAGCTCTTTCTGCAAATAGGCTATCGAAGACTATTCTTGAAACTCTATCTCCTTTGGGCTTCTTTGAATATGTGGATTCCACCCATGCTTGACTCACAAAAATTTGTTTCAAAGCAATCAAAGACCTCAAAATTCTTTGCAACATTAGGAAAACTGTTGCAAACCTTATGGCATCCGATCTCACCAACTCCTTCACTTGCATATGATCTCTCATCAAGCTAAGAACCCAAGGGTGATTGTAGATAAATTTTATGATGCTCCTTGCATCATCTACAATCACTGCCACCCAGCCAAGTTTTCCTATATCCTCCAAAAGAATGTCAAAGCAATTCGCCACACATGGTGTGTTGAACAAGACAATTGAGAGGGGAGTGAATCAGTTGTAGAAATTTTAAACTTCAAAACCCTCAATAGAAGTTAGATTTACATGCATTCGCAAAAATTTTACTCTGCTAATATGTTTGATTGTTAAATGCTAAAACATAAATTGAAAGAAGTAAAACCATGCACACAATAACACCAGATTTATGTGGAAAACCACGGTGAGGATTAGCTCACAATATAAAGAATTCCAAAACCGAACACAAAGGTTCACTACTACAAAGGATCACTATCAAGACAAGACATACTATCCAATGAGGGCTCACACACACATTTCTCTCATCTCTCTATGTCTCTTACAAACATCTCAACTCATACTTATACTTTCTTCAACCTTGAAATCCTTCCAAGGTTGGCCATACACAATTTTCATTTACAAATTCAAATTAGATTGTCACAAAGCATTCTCGCGGTGGAAGAGAATGAGGGTGACCCAAGCACATTGTTAATGAGTACCTAAATGAGCCCCAACATACCTCAACACACTTCCATGAACTTCACAAGTAGTGTTTAACACAATGTCATTCAACACCCATGCAAACACATAAACCAATTAAGTACACGTATCTTTGACTTGGTCCAATCTTTCTGGACAACAAGCTTCACTTAAACATGATCTGGAGTAAGTAATAAACACTTGAAAATTCATCCAGAAACTTTGTAACAAACTTCACCTGAAGAGTATGAATATTTAGTACATTTGAATTACCTTGTTAGCTACTGAAATACACTGTAACTCAAAAACTCATCAACAACAACCCCAAATCTCAATTCCTCTTGAAAAAATTAAGAGAGCAACCTTATCAACCTATTCTCAAAACCGCAAGCCCTGAAACCACAATGCGGAGAAATGTGGAGAAAATAAATTTATTTTCTCTATTTATCAAATTTTCTCAAAAGCACTTGGAACCCAAGTGCCAAAAAATCATTGTAGCACATACTTCACTTTAACACACCTCTAAACATAGAAAGATTGGGATAACTCCATGTACTTATAGCACTTCAACATCTCAACTATGCATGGACAACCTGCAAACCTTCTTTATTACAATTTTCTCAATATCCTCAACATATGCAGCCAATAACCAACTTCCTTAACATCAATGACAATAGCAATCAATTGACATCAATGAAAACACCTTCATACTTGCAACAATCTTCTCCTTTGTCATTGATGGCAACACAGGATGTGAAAAAACATCAAAGATAACACAACAACTCTAAATAACTTTCTCATGATTTCTTTTACTCTCTTCCCCATGTAGATAAACATTTCACTTGATGCTTTCTCTCCCCCTTTCACATCAATGGAAAAGACAAAATATGTTTTACATTATTCTCTCCTTTGACATTGGACTAAGATCTATACTAGTATTGAATACTCCCCCTTAGGAGTATACCCAATCAACTGCACAATGACAACACATGATACTACCTGCTCCCTCTAAGAGGTAGCCACCAAGCATCAGTCCAGAAGGAAGATAGATCCATAGATCTATCGGACTGATGCATCTCCATATGCATCTAGTTCAAGAAAAGAAGGGGAATAACCCCCAACTTCTCCTGAAGATACTAAAAAATATCTTTAGGAAGAGCCTTAGTAAATATGTTAGCAATTTGATCCGTTGTAGGTATATACTCAAGATTTACTTCATTCTCCATAACCTTCTCTCTCAAAAAGTGATACTTTATAGATATATGCTTTGTCCTCGATTGCATCAATGGATTCTTTGAAATGTTAATAGAACTTGTATTATCATAGAAAATAGAGATGGGATCATCATACATTACTCTGATATCCATCAAAGTCTTTCTCATCCAAAAAACTTGTGCGCAACAAGATTCTACAACAATATACTCAACCTCTACAGTGGATAAGGAAATTGAATCTTATTTTTAGCTAACCATGATTCCAAACTGCATCCAAGAAAGAATGCACCACCACTTGCACTTTTTATGTCATCAACATAACTTGCCCAATATGCATCTATATAAGCACTTAACTAGTGTAATGTCAATATCCCTAGGATACCATAATCCATGATCTAGAGTGCCTTTTAGATATTTGAATATCCTCTTCACAATTACAACATGTGTTTCTTTAGCATCCTCTTGAAATCTAGTCACAAGACAAACAACATGCATGATATCCGGTCTAGTAGCAGTTAAATACAATAGTCCTCCAATCATTGATCTATATTTTCTGTGATCAACCTAAAGAGAATCATCATCCTTAATTTGTAGCCACTTACCATAGTATTGCATACTGGTTCGAAACCATCCATCCCAAATTTCTTAAACATTTCTTTTGCATACTTTGATTGTGAAATGAAAATCCATTTGTTTGTTTGATTGATTCGTGTAAGGAAGCTAAGGTAGCGGAACAACTTTCTACACTAATCTTCAGAGGAGAATAATGCAAAAAATTTACAAATCTTTATCAGTTATAGAAACTTAAATAGAAATAATCATAAATATCATGCATACCATGACATAGTAATTTACGTGGGGAAAACCCTTTCGGGAGAAAAACCCCACACTCCAAAAGCTGCCCAATATATTATTCAGTAAATCACAAAGATTACAATATACTTGCAGAGCAAGCTTCTCACAGGAGTATCACCACTTAGAGATCAAGAGACAATACGACTGCTATCAAACTCTTAGTAATCATCACAATCTCTACCGTAGTTGTAATACAACAGCCTCATAAAATAGAGTTACATTTTAGGGCAAGAGAATCCAACAATATATCTTCCATTTGTAATGTCCCCGTTTTGGAGGTAGATTGATTTAACTAAATTAATTAATTAAGATGTCCAAAATAATTACTTTTCATGAGGATGACTAATTGATTATTTTCATTAAATTAAAAATGCTATTAAGTTAATTATTTATAAGGTTATCAAATACATCAATATTATAAGCTGGCCTTATATTTAATTAATTTAATAAAGTGACTTGAATAAAATAATATATCATAAAGTCACTTAATAAAAAAGTAAAATAATATTCTAGAAGCTTCTTGAAGAATTGGAGAAAAAGAATAAATAGAGGGGTTACCTAAGCTTCTAATCATCCAGATTTGAATATTGCTTTGACATTTTCAGTTGTGGAGCCAAAGGTTTTTGTAGTATATCAGCATTGTCTTTGGGAACGAAAACTCCCATTGATAGCATAACTGAGGAATTAGAATATCTTTTGAAGGGTTATAATTGTGGAGGTGATACTCCAGTCATCTCCACTAGGAAAAATTAGTGGCCAAGGGCCAATTTTGCATAACTCGATTTGGAGCATTTGTTGGTGAAAATTTGGTATCAAGATCTTCATTCATTTGGCATTCTTGGGAGGACATCTTGTAATAAGAAGAATCTGATTTTTATAATAAAAAATTACAGTCATCTATTATTCTGCATAAAGCCACAATATTTTGCATTAGGGAGTCTCTTTGGGTTCGATGTTGCTAGGAGTTAAGGGCGCTTCACTCAAGGAAGCAAGGCGACCTTGCTAAGAGCAATTAAGAGCATTTTCCGAAGGTCGACATCAACATATTTGGCATACTGTTGTGACCTTTTCACACATCACCCCATTCAAAATGGGGACCCCCTAATTTTTGCTCCATTCTGGTCTTTTGGCTTTGGTTTTCTCTCTCTCTCTCTTTCGGTCATTTTTTGTTGTCTGCCTTTCGGGGGATGTGCCCGTCATTGAGCTTAAATGAGAACTTTTGGCTAAGTTTGAAAATTAGGGTTTCCATCTCTCCTGGTCAACCTAGGGTCAACCGAAGTGAATAAATTTAAAACTGAGACTGACGTTGTTGTCAGTATACTTCCTAAAGACTCTTAGCTAAGTTTCATCAGATTCCAGTCACTTACTATTTTTAGTAAGTGTGTAATTCGAGGTGTTGCTTCAGCATTTTCAAGGTTTCGACAGTCACACTACATTCATAGCACATCAAGCTGCTCACTGGAAAAATTTGAGCCTAAACAGACATCTTACTATTTTTAGTAGTTCAGCTTTCGAAGCAAATTTTGGGGCTTATATGCAGAATTTTCAAATGCATGTCTGGAGATTCCTTCTGAGTTTTTAGAGACCTTCACAACGGTGTAACATGAAAAGTGAGATAACAACTTTTAGAATTCTTTGAGAGCCTACTTTGTAATATAGGTAGATTAGGTTTTCTTCCTCATTTGCTTTTTCTGTTTGTTTTTTGGTTTGTTCTGTTTTGGTTTGTTACCCTCTAGGTTTTTGGTTTGGCGTTTTCTTTCCTTGAGTTGTCCACTCAAGTGGTTTTGGTCTGGAATGGGATAGGATTTTAGTATTTCCTGGTTGCGAAGGGGGTGATGATGTTTTTCCCTCACCATTTGGTGTCTTCCCACTGGAATTTGTGTGAATGTTGAAAACCAAGGTTGTTTTCCTCTTGTTATCATCCAGTTTAGGATTAAGCTTTCCTCGGGAGGTTAATCCGTTATTGTGTCTTAACACGTGAGTCTAAAGACGTTTAAAACCTTATCTATCTCCACTCTGAGTCATTTTGGTCTCCTGGAAAAGGTTTTGGCAGGTGAAAATCTTACATCTTGCTTCAGCGCCACTACAATTCTCAAACCCATTGGAGGCTTCATTGCCTACTAGCCAATTGAGGAATTGACGAAGAATCAAAAAGAAAAGAAAATGTGCTCAAAAGAAATATCTGAATGACAAGAAAGAAAGAAAGAAAAAAATGGAAGAAAATACTATGAAATATTGGTTTTGGGAACATACGAGTAACTCCATCGGGGCTATGGACGCCTGGCCGACAGTGGAGCAATATTCGTGAGAATTGTAGCAACAACCTCGTCGGGGCTATGGACGCCTGACTAGTAGCGAGGCAATGTCTTGGATGCTTTTGAAGTTAAGATATTTAGATAACTTGCTACGGCCGATTCTGAAGGTCGAGATTGTTTAGAGATGGAATGAATGCACACACTCACAGGGTCTTGGATGAAAGTGTTCTAATCCAATATCAGATTCTTCTCCCCTTTTGAGTAAGTGTCCTTTCTATATGATGGTTTGAGGAAGATTTAATCAAGGTTCAATTCTTAAAGTTTTTTTCAACAATTTCCTGTGGGGATGCCAGATGTTGTGACCTTTTCACACATCACCCCATTGAAAATGGGGACCCCCTAATTTTTGCTCCATTCTAGTCTTTTGGCTTTGGTTTTGTCTCTCTCTCTCTCTCTTTCGGTCGTTTTCTATTGTCTACCTTTCAGGAGATGTGCCTGTCATTGAGCTTAAATGAGAACTTTTGGCTAAGTCTAAAAATTAGGGTTTCCATCTCTCTTGGTCAACCTAGGGTCAAACGAAGTGAATAAATTTAAAATTGAGACTGATGTTGTTGTCAGTATGCTTCATGTAGACTCTCAGCTAAGTCTCATTAGATTCCAGTCACTTAGTATTTTGAGTAAGTGTGTAATTTGAGGTGTTCCTTCAACATTTTCAAGGTTTCGACAGTCACACTGCATTCAGAGCACATCAAGCTGCTCACTGGCAAAATTTGAGCTAAAACAGACATCTTACTATTTTTAACAGTTCAACTTCCGAAGCAAATTTCGGGGCTTATATGCAGAATTTTTAAATGCATGTCTGGAGATTCCTTCTGGGTTTTCAGAGACCTTCGCAACGGTGTAACATGCAAAGTGAGATAACAACTTTCAGAATTCAACCTTCTGAGGCTATTTTTAAGGTTTCCATGTCAGAGTTCCTTTGCATGTCTGCATATTCCTTGTGGGTTTTTCGAGAGCTTCATAGTGATGTGACATGCAAACGGAGATAATCACTTATTCAAGAACTTACTATTTTTACCAGATGCATCCCGGTAGCCGCCTCCTAGCACTTCAGAATCACAAACTGATCGCAATGCAGTAGAAATGAAGACAAACGGAGATCATTTGATAGGCATGTAAGTCCAATTAGGGTTTCCAGCTTCAAGACCTAAAAAGAGGGGTAAAAGGTCAGAGTTTTCGAAGACTGGTGTATACCACCGCAATCAGCATCTTTCAAGCTATCTGCTGGTAAAATTTGAGGGAAAACGGAGCACTTACTATTTATAGTAAGGCATTCCAGAAACTGGCTAAAAATAGTAAGTCAGCATCAGGTGCCCGTGTCAACAACAAGTCACGTGGTGAGGACTGTGTCATTTGAATTTCAAGTCAATAGGAGCTGTGGAGATATTAGAAGCAAGCAGTTACTATAAATAGCAAACCACCTTCGTAAATATGCTATTTTTAGTAGGCTAGCTCAGAATAGCAGTGTCAATAGGCTGACAGGGTCTTGAAGATCTGGTGTTCAAAATTTCAAATCCTTCTGAGCCTCTGAGATATGAAAATCAAAGGACTTACTATTTATAGTAAGGCATGGAGAAGCTGGCGAAGACAAGGAAAATAGCTAAGTTATAAGTTTATCATGCACCACCAGGAAAATGCGTCCATCTCAGCTAGAAGCCAGGAAAATCTTCAAGTGTTTGAAATATCCTTCACCACCCTCCATATGTTCCCTCAAACCAAGCATGAAAATTTTCTAAGTATCAAATTTCATCCTCCTCCTATGGAAAAATGCACCCACTCTAGGAAGGTTGATAGCAAAAGTTCTAAGTGAAAGTTCATTCTCTTGCACTTGCTAAATGCGCCCATGCTTGGAGGAGTCTAGGAAGTCAAAGATGTTGAAAATGTTCAAATCCCTCTCACCCCCTAAAATGCGCCCAAACCAGGGCATGTGAAGACAAAAGGAAAGAAGCTCAAAGGTCAAAAGCAAGTAAAAGGAGTTGAATACATAAAAGTGGAGAATAAAGACAAAAAGTCTCCATGCAAAGATGTCCATGCAAAAGAGGTGTCCATGCAAGGCGTGTGCATGAAGACAAAGGACAAGTGGCATATGAAGAGATCCCAACGCCTTGAGGTGGGTCCACTTTGTCATGTGTACGCCCAAAGAGGTTGAAGGGAAAATACTCCAAATATTGAAGTTGATAACTATATGCACTCATCCTCCTCAAGGTAAGAAATGCGCCCATGATTCAAAGAAAGTTAGGAGAAAGTCAAAGTCAAAATTTTCATCCTTCATAAGGTGTGAAATGCGCCCAAACAAGGGCATGAAAAGACAAAATGCTAAGCGTTGGAAGTTCATCCTCTAGCCTAGGCAAAATGCGCTCAAACATGAGATAGAAAGTCAAGAGGTCAAAGATGTAAGATGTTAATTCCTCATCAACTGAGAAATGCGCCCAAATGGTAAAGGTAAGGTGGTGGCAAAAAAAAAAATGACTAAGGCGTTAGGAATCTGAATGGAAATATGCTAGGCATTGGGTTTTAAAGAGATATTTATTCCTCATGAAAGGTAAAATGCGCCCAAGACATTCAAAAGAAAAAAAATTCTAAGTGAGTTAAAATAAAAAAATTTCACCACGGGCAGAATGATAAAAAATTTTCTAAGGAAAAAAAAATTCAGAGTGAGTAAAAATTTTTTTTGTAAGGCACAAAGAATTTCTTCCTTAGGAAAATCACGCCTGGACTTGGAAGTGTGAAATTTTTCAGAAGCACGAATGAAGTTTCCAATGGAAAAGTCAGTGAGTGCCTACTTCGTGAGGTGGATAAAATATTTTCAAGTTAAAGCAACAAGAAATGCTCACAGATGTGAAGAACGGGATTAAATTTGTTAAAATTTATTTTTCCAAGGTTCAAAATTCAAGAAAAATTGAATGAA
This sequence comes from Sequoia sempervirens, assembly GCA_007258455.2. Taxonomy (NCBI): domain Eukaryota; kingdom Viridiplantae; phylum Streptophyta; class Pinopsida; order Cupressales; family Cupressaceae; genus Sequoia; species Sequoia sempervirens. The sequence goes on along the minus strand of VDFB02279833.1, from coordinate 165,090 downwards.
CCCGTTCATTGTATACCCATGAATTCGACAAATTTTGAAGAAAATTTTCTTTTGGGTATTGAAGATCTCCGATGAGAAGTTGATTTTAAAGTCTTCCCCGCTTCGTTGTAGCCTTCAGGATGGAGATTTTTAATGGGCACTTAAATAATGAATTTCCTAAGTAAAAGCTTGAAAAACTTTCTAAGGCAAGGAAATAAATGTTTGTGAAGATAAAATGCCTTGGCGGATGAATTTGAAGTTGGGTGCCTACATAATTTTTGATGAAATTCCTAATGAAAGCATTTTTCTCGAGCTTGAGTCAGATGAAATATCAAAGTGAAGTGCACCGAGCAAAATGCAAGATAGGTTGGAAATTTGGCTAAGGCATGAATAATTTGAACGCAAAGTTGGCTAAGAAAAATGATGAACCCTTGGAGATCAAAACATGAAAATCCTGGTAAGTAAGTTGAGTTTATATTATGAAATGTTCTAATACTCTTCTCCTTGCTTGTTTTGTAGGAGGAACGTCGAGACCAAGCGGTGATGACTTAAGTGATGAAGAAAATAATCCTAGATGACATTTCAACCTCGAAGGAAGAAAAGTTGCAAGAAATTGGCTAAGTGTTGAGACTTAGTGACAGAGAAGAAATGTTTTCAAAACTCAAGATGGAGAAAAGAATGGAAGCTCGAGAAAAGTTGAAGAACAACTTCAAGAAGAAGATCAAGAGAAGTGTGAATGTGTTTCAAAGCTGGAATCTTTTAGAAGGATGATGGACATTAATGGCTCATTTATTACCCCACCCCTCTTGGTGGCAGTTTTTAGGGTGAATCATGTTTACGGCTGAGCTGGCACGATCCTGGCCATCCAGCCGATTGTAATCTGAGCCATCCGTTGGACTTGGCCAGCTATAAAAGGGGCATTCCCCCTCATTTGTATATAATTAGAGTAGAGTTAGAATAGTAGAGAAGGAATAGAGAGAATTTGATAGAATAGAAAGTAGAATAGTTTGATAGTATAGTTTAGATTGAAAAGGAAGGAAAGTCTTCCCTTTGAATACTTTTTAAGAAGTTGTCGTGAATGCTTTCATAATAAAAGAATTTTTTCATTGATGGTGATTTCTTCTTTGTTATGAGTAGTTGTCGAGGCTTCTTCATCCTTCCAATTCACGTAGCATCTTGAAGTAGCTTAAAGTAAAGTAGATCTCATTTCATGCAAGTACTTAGTAATTGTGGAATGTGGTGCTCGATTTGAACAAGACTTCATTTGTCCATACCACTAGCAGGCTCGCTGAGGGTGGGTTCGCCTTGCATGGTCAACTGGATTACTTTACAAACTTAACTTTGATTGTGATTTACGTGTTTGTATGCATCATCTTTGTGGTACTTGCATGTTGAGTTATAATCTAAACATCTTTCGCTACTCCTCTGAAGATTGCACTGGTTTTTTGGAAGCTATCCGAAGCAAGGCAAAGCAAGGCTCGGTTGAAGTCTGTAAGAATTGATCGCCATGTCTCACGCCTTAGAGTAGAACATAAACTTCTTAGGCCCTACACTCTTTTAAATTCAATACATTTCTGGTTAGAATTAGGAAACTTGTGCTCACTTGCCAAATCATCCAAATTACATGAAATCCCTTAATCCACTGTCTGTTGTCAGTCATCGAACAATTGTGTAAGTCCCCTTCAAATACCAGCAAAATCACATCGAGCCAACTAGGGGTATTCTATTGCATGAAGGAAACTTGTAGTTAAATGTATGATCTATCTAGCAAGCTTAGCATGCAGGAAACTTTGTTCAAGATAGGATAGGGTAGCCATTGGGAAACTTTATTCTGCGTTGGTGTGATCACAAAAAATCATGTCAACACATACCAATAGCAAACAGGAGCGACAACATTAACAATTTGATTTGAGCTTGGAGTCTAACATTTGGTCTTATTGTTAGTTCATGCTTCATCTCCCATAAAATGCGTCCCTTGTGGCCAGGTTCTACAAATTTTCTATCAGCTCTAGCATTGCATTTTGCTTAGTTTTACTTTCAGTAGTAGGAGAAATCATTACCAACATTAATACAGATTGCGGAAATTGATTGTAATTTTCCAATAGTCTTGGATATCTCATGAGAATTGTATTGTATAATTATATTGCAGTAAGGAGATACAAAATTGCTGGTTACATATAGATGACATTGTGTATTGTAATATCTTTGTACTTAGCTTAGTCGTATGCATGCCAATTGTTTGAAAAAATGTCAACTGGCTGTAGGTGATCATTTTGTTCATGAAATTCATGTATTTTCATTTGCAAGGTTAAAAAGAAGTTTAATTTGCATATAATCCATTGTTTAGACATATTAGCATTTATTGTAAACATTTAGAATCATATTTCACATCATTTGGTGCATATATATCAAACTGAAAAAGTTCATACCAACAAGCTTAAGGTTACATGAAAAGTGTTTGACAATATTCCTTTAGTGCAAATTCACATCAAGTTAGCAAGGAATATTATATTGGTATTAGAGCCACGATTCTGCCATGCTATGATTTCCAAATTCAGCTGTCAGATGAGTGGGAGACCATATACTAGAAGTCAAGAAAGAAATCATCATTTTTTATTTCCACCTACTTCAGAGGTAGATACTTTTTCAGAGGCTTTGAGACAGGTAGGCAAAGCAGTTGAAGGTTTTGAGGAAATAGTTGAAAACATGTCAGAAAGTAATAGGCAAAACATGGATGAAAGAGAAGCTCGGATAGAAAGGAAGTTTTATGGGATGATTGATATGATGTCACGCTTGCTAGCTAGAATGGATCAGCAAGCAGATCATAATCAAAATCACCACCAGAATCAAAACAATCACATTGGAGAGAATAGTGGTGTTAATGGAAACAATACAGAGGTCAATGGAAGAGATAGAGCAACAAATAGTAGAGGATCAACCTCTAGACCTCTCTTCCCTACTTTCGCACCAAGAGAAGAAAAACAAGTGGAGGCTACAATACCTTTTGCAGATGATGCCAAACAAGTATACATGGAATTTTCTACATTACCTCCTGATCTTAGAGAACAATAGACCTTTGATTAGTTCATGAATCAAAGGAATAGAAGAAATGGCAGGAGGAATGATCACCATCATCCTGTAGCTCCAAGGACTGACATCCAACAAGCTCTTGGGAAGGTGACAATGGCCCCTTTTGATGGAAGTGGAAAATGTACAGCAAGGTCAGGGGTGCAAAAGCTAGATAACTACCTCTCTTTGTGACCAATGCTTGAAGAAGACACCATCAAATTTTCTACACTACATTTGGAGGGAACTGCTCATGAGTGGTGGTACCACGGTTTGGTCACTCTTGGCCATAAGCTTATCAATACTTATCAGGAGTTTACCAATAGATTGATAGAAAAATTTGATTTCAAGGATCCAATTTCAATGAAAGGAGTCTAGTAGTTTTGTTCATTGAGGGATTGATGGAACCATTGAAGGGGTGGATTAAGGATTTTGATCCCCTTTCTCTTCTGGAGGTGATGAAGAAGGCCAAGAGCATGGATTTCGCAGCCCCAAAGAGCAAGATTTCACACAAGGAGGTCCCTTCTACTAGTAATGAGTGTCCCCAACACATTGTTGATAAGAAAAAAAAATCAACACCCATGATTGATGAGGAGACACGAGAAGAGTTGTGGAAGAATAAATTGTGCTATTGGTGTAAGGAACCTTATAACAAGGATCATGATTGCCCATTGAGACCTAAAGGCAAGGAAAATCATTTTATGTGGGCATATTTTGAGGACTCTGATTCTAATGATGTGGACTAGCAGGTTGCTTCAGGAGTTGATCAGGATGAGAAGGCATGTTCTCCTTTGGCGTTTCTTGCCAATGTATAGGATGAGACTACATTCAGATTCAGAGGGTCAGTTGATGGGTAGCATTGCATTGCTATGCTTGACACTGGTGCAACATATAACTTTATTAATGAGGATTTTGTAGCTAGGTGCAGACTTTAGGCCAAGAATTTTGATGGATTCAAAGTTTGAATTGTTGATGGATATACCCTCGCATGCACTAGGCGGATTACTAATCTCACTTTGATATTGGGTAGTTATGAGTTACATTCTAATTTCTATGTTGTCAACATGGGTGAGATGGATATAGTTTTGGGCATGAAATGGCTCTAGAACTTGGGAGTATTTACTTTCAACATGCCTAAGATGGATATGTCATTTGAGGTGAATGGAAGGAAACATGTGTTGAGGGGAATTAAAGATGGGGGCTTGCATTCTATCACTTCCTATCAAGGGATGCACATGTTGATGTGTTTTTCGTGATCACACCAACACAGAATAAAGTTGCCAATGACTACCCTATTCTCTCTTGATCAAAGTTTCCTGCATGCTAAGATTGCGAGATAGATCATACATTTAACTCCAAGGTTCTTTCACGCAATATAATACCCTCAATTGGCTCAATGTGTTTTGCTGGTATTTCAAGGGGACTTACAGAATTGTTCAATGGCAGAGAAAGGAATTCAAATGCTCAAAAGATTTGTCTATGGAGTTCTTGTTTCAGAAGGTGCTGAATGTAAATGGTGTAGGGTTAAGAAGGCTCTAATCTAGTCTAAGGTGTGGGACATGGCGATCAATTTTCGTAGACTTCAACTAGGCTCCGCTTTGCCTCACTTCAGATAGCTTCCACAGAATTGGTGTAATCTTAAGAGGAGTAGCTCAAGGTGTTCAGATCACAACTTAGCATGAAAATACGATCACAACGACACATATAAACATACAAATCATGATCGAAGTTAAGTACACAATATTCTAGTTGACCACACAAGGCGCATTCACCATCAACGAACACACTAGTGATATGGATAGATGAAGTTTTCTCAAATTGAAGACCACATTCCACAATTACTAACTACTTGGATGAAATTGAAATTTATTCTACGTTAAGGTCCTACTCGAATCAGAGGGGCAAAGAAACCTTGCTAGCTACTCACAACAAAAGAGGAGATCATCATCAACAAAAACTCTTTATATTGAGAGAGTGTTCACAACAATTTCTTACAAAGCTTTCAAAGGAAAAACTTTCCTTCTTCAAACTACTCTATCAATCTACGCTATACTACTTCTAAGCTATCACCTAGCTGCCTCTCTATTCTAATCTCTGATCTAATGTCTACTCTAATAATGTACAAATGAGGGGGGATGCCCCTTTATATAGCTGGCCAAGTCCAACGGACGACTCAGATTACAATTGGCTAGATGGCCCAGATCGTGCCACCTCAACCCTAAACAAGATTCACCCTAAAAACTGCCACCAGGAGGAGTGGGGTAATAAATGAGCAATTAATGGCCACATCCTTCTAGAAGATTCCTGTCTGGAAACACATTCACACTATTCCTTTTCCTGACTACAAACTGGATGAGTCTGATCCTCCACGTTCTCGATCTGACTACAAGGAAACAACTTCTTTCTCCTGATTGATGATGATTTTCTTGTTTGATGTTGTTCCTCAACTTTGAAGTACTTGATGGTGACCATTAATGCTTGGGTTTCCATCTTGTCCTCTGTCCTGAGCTTTGAAAAACACTTAGTCATTTCTTGCAATTTTTATTCCTTCGAGGTTCTATCATCTTGGACTATTTGCTTCATCACTTCAAGTCATCACCGCCTAGTCTCGACGTTCAGCCTGCGAAACAAACAAAGAGGACATAAAAAAACTTTACAATATAAACCCACTCTACTTACCAGATCTCCATGTTTGAGTGATCTCTTCATCTAATAATGCTCATCATTTTTCTCTAGCACAACTTTTTCCTTTAAATTTCGCATGCCTTAGAATATTTCCATATTATCACTCATCCCCCTTAGGGCGCATCTAGAGACTTGAGCTTCTGTTTTCATTCCACTAGCTGAGGCATTCACTCTAATATTTCATCCAACTCTGGCTCGAGAAAATTGTTTTCATCAGGAACCTGATAAAAAATCATCTAGTCATCATTTATTCCTTGCCTTAGAAATTTTTTCAAATTTTTACTTAGGAAATTTCATAATTCAAGTGCCCATCAAAATCTTCATCTCGAAGGCCTTGGAAAAGTGTGGAAGACCTTAAAATCCATTCCTTATCGCAAACATCCAATACCCAAAAGAAAATTCCCTTCAGAAGGGGCTGAATTCATGTGTCTACAATGAAGGGGTACATTTAATTTTTTTGAATTTTAAACATTAGAAAAATATTTTTCCAACAATTTTATTCTTATTCTTCACATCCAGGCAAATTTTCTTTGCTATGCTTTGAAAATTTTTATCTCCTTCGCGAAGCTGGCACCTTCTAACTTATCTAAGCGAATTTTATCCATGTCTTTGAAAATTTTATCTCCTCCATCAACTTGGGCACATTTCCCTCTAAGGAAGGAATTTAAATATTAACACTTAGAAAATATTTTATCATTTCATATCCCAGTCTAGGCGCCATCAAGGGTCTAACTTTCAATTTTATACCACCTAGCCAAAATAACCTTAACATGTCCTACTTCTTAGTCTAGGCGCATTTAAGCCTTCATGCTTTAAGTTTAGACGCCTCAAAATATTCTTCAACATTCCCTCACTACTTGGGCGCATATGGGGAGTTAGACTTGAAATTTTCTATGTTTAGAATGTTCTCTAGCTCTCCACAAGTCAAGGCATACATGAAAGGGACCCACTTCATATTTTCATGCCTTAGAATATTTTAATCACCCTCCTCTTCTCAAGGCGCAAATGAGGGGTGAAGCTTCAACTTTTCTATACTTAGACCTTTTCCAAGCTTCTTCTAAGTCAAAGGCGCATTCAAGGGTCTCCACTTCAAGTTGCACACACTTAGAATATTTCAAAGACCTCCTTCTTGGGTGCATTTGGCATGCTGAGAAAGACTTAAGTCCTTGACTTAGAAATTTTTCAACATCTTGACTTTGCATGCTCAAGAGGGTGCATTTTGCATGTGGAGAGGGATTTAACGCCTTGCCTTGTCTTTTCTTTACCTTCATCATGAAGTGGGTGCATTTGAGAGGGTGAGGTGGATTTTACCAACACTTAGAATATTTTCTATCACATGCTAGAGATGAGGGCACATTTTGGAGGTGGAGAAGGATTAACACTTTTGCCTTAGAAATTTTCTTAACTTTTCCACCTTACATGGGTGCATTTAGAGGGGTGCGGCAGATTTACTTCATACCTTAGATTCTTCTTGCATGCTTGATGATGAGGGTGCATTTGGCATGTTGAGGAGGATATTTTAAACATTTAAATTTCTTTTACTTTACTTCTCTTGACATGAGGGCGCATTTGACATGTCTAGTAGGATGAGATTCATGTCTTAGGAAATTTTTACTTTCCTACTAAGGTGGGCGCATTTAGGGGGTCAAGGTGGACAAACTTCCAAACTTAGACAATTTTCCATCTGCCAGCCAGCTGAGGATGAGGGCGCATTTGGAGGGTGGTGAACGATGAACTTCAGACTTAGAATTTTCTTCACACCTGCTTCTGCCAGCTTATCCATGCCCTACTATATATAGTAAGTCCTTTGATTTTCATATCTCTGAAGCTTGGATCGATTCAAAATTTTAATCAGTTCATACTGCCATCTTGAGTTCACCTGCTATAAATAGTATGTTTTTGAAGGTGGTTTACTATTTATAGCAACTGCCTGTTTCTGAGACCTCCACAACTCCGTTTGTCTTGAAATCTGAATTTCGTGACCCTCATCGGATGACTTGCCCGTTCAGACTAGCGCCTGTTGCTAGTTTACTGTTTTTAGCCAATTTCTGGAACGCCTTACTATAAATGGTAAGTGCTCCGTTTGCCTTCAAATTTTACCGGTGGATAGCTTGAAAGATGCTGATTGTAGTGGGATACACCGGTTTTTGAAAATTTTGACATTTTACCCCTCATTTTGGGTCCCAAAGCTAGAAACTCTAATTTGACTTGCATGTATATCAAATGACCTTTATTTGACCTCATTTTTGTTGCACTTCACCCTGTTTGTAATCCTGATGTGCTGGGCAGCTACTGGAATGCACCTACTAAAAATAGTAAGTCTTTGAAAACTGGTCATCTCGCTTTGATGTCACACCATTGCATAGCTTTTGAAAAACCCATAAGGAATCACTCAACATGCACTGAAAACTATGACATGCAAACCCTAAAAATAGCTTTTGAAGATGGCTCCTGAAAAGGTCCTGATCCTGGTTTGCATGTTATATCGTTGTGAAGCCCTCAAAAAACCCACAAGGAATATGCAAACATGCAAAGAAAATATCAACATGCAAAACCTAAAAATAGCCTCTGAAGGCTGAACACTGAAAGTCATTGTCTCATTTTTCATGTTATACCATTGCGTAGGTTTCAGAAAACCCAAAAAAAATCTCCAAACATGCATTGGAAAACTCTGCATATAAACCCTAAAATCTACTCCGGGAGCCGAATTTGCTAAAAATAGAAAGTTGTTTGTTATGGCTCAAAATTTTCAAACAAGTAGCCTGACATGTTCTGGATGTAGTGTAATGATCAAAACTCCAAAAGTGCTGAAAGAACGCCCCAAATCTGGCACTTACTAAAAATAGTAAGTTGTCAGAATTCACTAAAATTTTGTTGGGAGCCTGCTGGAAGCATGCTGACAACAACGTTAGTCTCAGATTTCAACTTGATTACTTCATTTTATTTTAAATTGGCTAGAGAGTTCAAAAACCCTAAAAATCAGATTTGGCCGAAATTTTACGTTTAAGCTCATAGATGGGCACAACCCGGAAAGTGGAAAGCAGAAAGAGACAGAAAAAGAGAGAGAGAGATAAAACCAAAGCCAAAAGACCAGAATGGAGCAAAAATTAGGGGGTCCCCATTTGTAATGGAGTGATGTGTGAAAAAGGTCACAACAAGACAAAAAGAGAAAGAAGAAGGTGATTCAGGAGAAGCATGAGATGATCTTCAATCCATTTTTCAAGGTTGAGGATACTTGGTCATATGACAATCCACTCTATGATTTGGATGTTGATCACTCTATTGATTCTAGTCTTGAGATGAGCATTGATGGTAGCATTTGTGATCCTTCTAGTGCATTGGGATTACAAACAAAATTCGTAGACGAGATTTCAAAGATGTACATGGTGAGGTTTGTGTACAGCTTCACATTTGATCCTCATGTACATGACTTATTTCAGATGCACGGTTCAGTGGCGCATGTGTTGGATAGTTTGGATGATAGCTTATCTTGTGCCAAGTTTGGAGGAAAATATGATTAGTCTCTTGAGTTGCTTCCTTATGTGACTCATATTCCTGTGACACTCGATTGTGGGATGGAATTGATTCAGCTGGTTCAGTTAGTTGTTCTTGTGATGGTGTTACAGGAATTCTTTGGAGGTAGCAAGGACATTGTGCAATACTTCTTGTGGGATCCAAGTGGAGTGATTGAATTGCTTCAGGACAAGCAATTTCAGGAGGGGCAGACTGTAATGTCCCCATTTTGGAGGTAGATTGTTTTAATTAAATTAATTAATTAAGTTGTCCAAAATAATTATTTTTCATGAGGATGAATAATTGATTATTTTAATTAAATTAAAAGTGGTATTAAGTTAATTATTTATAAGGTTATCAAATAAAGCAATATTATAAGGTGACCTTGTATTTAATTAATTTAATAAAGTGACTTGAATAAACTAATATATCATAAAGTCAATAAAATATATATATATATTAGAAGCTTTTTGAAGAATTGGAGAAAAATAATAAATAGAGGGGTTTCCTAAGCTTCTAATCATCCAAATTTGAATATTGCTTTGACATTTTCAGTTGTGGAGCCAAGGGTTTCTATAGTATATCAACATTTTCTTTAGGAATGAAAACTCCCATTGATAGCATAACTAAGGAATTGAAATATCTTCTGAAGGGTTGCTATTGTGGAGGTGATACTTCAATCATTTCAGCTGGGAAAAATTAGTGGCCAAGGGACAATTTTGCATAACTCGATTTGGAGCATTTGTTGGTGACAATTTGGTATCAAAATCTTCATTCATTTTGCATTCTTGGGAGGACGTCTTGTGTTATCACGGAACCTAGCAGTGCTCGTTCCAAGGATAACCCCCCTACGAAACTTGTCTGTTTCCTAGGACTCATGAAGTTCAAGCACGCAAAACAAGGTTATTTTCATGACACCTCAAAATGCTTTCCAAAGTTTCAAACATTTGGTTTGAACGTCCCCCTATGTTCGCCTCGCGGAGACCTTCGAAACGAGCCCCTTCGCGAAGTCTCACTGTTCGTACTTAGTGAATTGTGAAAAATGTAGTAGCACTAAAAAAGTGCGCTCCTCACCACAAGCCAAAAATTAACTAAGTATAAAAATGCATGGGCGCTGATTTTATGCGCCCCTGCATGAAAGTGAATTCTTAAAAATGTAATAGCATTGAAAAAGTATGCTATTACACTTTTTACCCGGACTTAGTCTTTTTCTGGCCTTGGCACGTTTCTTCATGTGTTTTACATTTTTCGCTCATCGTGCCACTTTTTGTGCCTAAATTAATTGCTCGACTTGAGTTAGGTTTTTGGTTAACTACCATTTACTTAAAAGTGATTCTATTGTTTTATTTTCATTGTTGGTAATTTTCGACTGAACTCCTTATCAAGCTGCAAAACACCTTTTTCCAAGGATCTTCTGATTTTGCATCAAGCTAGGGTTTTTCAAGTTTATAATTTTAGGTATGTTTTATATTCCGTCTTCTCATTTGCACATTCTTTCTTGTTGAATATTTATCAAATGTGTTTCCTTTTGTGATTTTTTTGAATCTGTTGCTTGGAAAAATGCATATTGATCTTTTCTCATTCTCATCTCTTCTTCTTGTGCATTTTTCCTTGTGTCCTCTCCATCACACTTTTGTGTGGCAACTTCTCACGCGTTTTCCTGATTCACATCTCATGCAATGTTTGTTTTGGCTCATTTTGAGGTGACTTTCCTCCCACAGGTTTTGCTTTTCTTTCTTTCAAAACTCCTACGTTTTCGTTTTAAGTGTCTTTCCACGTCACCCTTTCAACAACCATTTGGTGCAACGAACATTGAAGAAACTCACATTTTGTGAGTAAAATTGCTTATCCACATTTACAATGGTGGTAAGATAAACTTCAAGAGCAACTCAATACATGAAAACAAGTTTTTCATTTGAATGTTCCCATGCTTCAAAATTCCAAGCGCTGTTTTCAAACATCATTGCATTGCCATTCCAAAATCATATTTCAAGTGTAAAGGCACTGAAAATGTGAGCCCTGACATTTCAAATTTTTTGTCTAACACTAAAAAGTGCAAGGGCGTTGTTTTTCAGTGCCCCTGCATCAAATTAATTTCTTCAAAATGTAAGGGCGCTAAAAAAGTGCGCCCTTACACTTTTCACAATTTTTTTCGGAAACGTTTCAAACTTGCCCAATTCAGTCCTGAACCTTGCTTCTTCCATTTTGTGCATCGTTTTGCATACCTTGCCATCCACTCCACACTTGCTCATCATCGTTGCTCGTTTTGCGCATCCCCATGCTATTTAACGACTAATGTTTGTTCTAATTCCACACTTTGCAGTCTCTTTTCAAAGACCTTCAAAGTTGAGTGATCAAAGTTTCAGTTGTTCTTGATGACTGCCAGTAAACCTCCGTCTTCTTCAAAATCAAAAGACAAAATGAAGTATAAATATCAAGGTGTCTATCCGTCGACTGTAGTGGTCTCCAAGGTGGAAGAAATAAAAGACACATAGGTTGGCCATCAAGACTCGGTTGATTTTGCAAAGCAAACTCAAATGAAGCCTCTTCCTAATCCAATGAGAGCAATTGTACATAGTAACCTACATTTGGTGGCTATGTTCCCTACAGCTGCACACAATACAGAATTTGTGCTTCAAGTGGCATCTCACTACATCAGGGAAAGTAGAAGTGTGATCGATTCTTCTGGGCACGAGATTTTAAGACTCGACCCTGACTTCTTTGACATTGTGTTTAAGGTCCCTGAAATGGAGAAATACATTGATATCTCTATACAAAAAGCACAAGAAATCTTTGACGTTGATCCCAATAAGGCTAAAAACCTAATAAATACTCAATGGTTGAAGAAGCCTAGACAATCTATTTCTAGATGGCCAAAGGGACTCTTGCGAAGTGATTTCAAGGATGACGTCAAAGAAATGATCACAATTTTAAGCAGAGTAAAAGGCTTACAAAAGGTGCACATTGACTGGGGCAAATAGATCACTGATGAAATACATGAGCAGCTAATCAATGTGCCTTCCACATTGAAATTCTATATGACTTCTTACCTGCTGTACGCAGCAGCCATAATGAGACAATTCCCAGGTCTATCCACAAAAGGAAATCGGATGATGGTACTTGTTTACAAATTTTTCTATCAACTAGAACTGATGGAAAGCTTTCATCACTTCAGGCGGGTTACAGATGCTTTCTTCTCACCTTTTCTTTTTAATTTTGATCTAGCTCTCAAAAGGAGGGTATCTGATGAGGCCTATAAGGTGGTAAGTAAAGTTGGATGCCTATTTCTTCAATTCCCAACGTTTACTTATTTGAGAGTAGGGTGTTACACTGGTTGTCCTTACATGCTGCCAGGTTATCCTTCGGATAAGTGGGTTCTCATGAAGACATGCAGACAACTGATTTTAGTGCATAAAGAATGAAGAAGTAACCACAAGTGTGGATTCAAGTTCCAACTAACAATCAGCAGATATACTATCCCAACTATACAGAAAGCCAAGTCTGTTTACGTTGAGATGCAAATCATGACAATCAAGACCTACAGGTATAGGTTTGATTTTGATTACCAAGATGTCAGAAATAAATTACAAAAGGGTCATCGTCACAAGTATCGCTTTGAAGACATCTGGGCTGATTGTAGAGATGAAGAAGCCATTCACAAAATGGATTATTGTAGGTTGACTGTTCAGCAGATCAGAGACCTTGATATTGCTGACCTACCAGAGGATTTTTTAGATCTTGGCGATATCATGAATGCTCTCTATGATGAACAAGAGGTTTCTAAAAGACCATTGCCTACAATTCAATGGTCTAGGAAAGAAATTACCAGCATGAGAGAGAGATTGAAGCCAATCCTAGCCAACACTGTTGAATGGTTACATAAGCATGGTTATGAAATGAAAAGTTTCAGAATAGATTCAGAAGGAGAAGAATCCAAAGCAGAAGCTCACTGACAGCAAGAGCTCTGCATGAAAAATAAATCAACGGTTGTTGCCACTTCTTCACGAAGAGGTCCTAGGATCAAGTTTACTGTTGGAAAGAAAGATACCCAGTCTGTCCCAGAAGGAGAAACCACGAAATCCGATCCATCTTGCTCTAAAGGTAAAAATTCCATTCCAGAGGAGATAGATTCTGATGAAGAAGGTACTTCCAGTGACCAATCTGCTGAAGATGAAGACTCAGCAGAAGCAGAGTCTGATGCAAAAGAGGTTTCCAAAAGCGGGCAAGAGTCTGAAGAAGATTCTGAAGAAGAATCTGAAGGTGAACCAGAATCGGAGAGACAAGAGGGTGATCAACAGGAACCCAGGCATGATCAAGAAAGAATTACGTCTCCACCTCAGAATGTAGTTGAGGAAATTCCTAGAACGTCATCGCCTACGATTTCCAGTGTTCCTCATACCCCTCCAAGTTTAAGAACTCCTCCACCTATTCCCTCATCACCTATTCCTACCACATGCATTCCTGCAATTGAGATATCCACTATTCCTGCAACATCAACCCCGCTTGATACTCCCTCGGTGACAAGCATTCATACAGTTGATATACTATCAAGTCCTCCATCATCCATTCCTAGCCTATCTTCACCAATGTATGATATCACTTTTGAAAATGAATTCAATTGTTTCATGAATGAGTCAATGCGTGATCAGCTCAATGTACAGTCTACAGGAGCGATGATGATAAACACTTCTCCCATTGTCACAATACCCATGGTAACATTAGATGTGACAATAACTTCAGAAGTGACGATGACAACTAAGTTGATAGTAAATCTAGAAGTTCACACCTCCTTCCTTCCCCCTTGGTTGATATCTCAAGTGTCAAAGCGGAAGAAGCAAATGATCTCTCTAGAGGAGCTCGACCTCGAAGAGATAGTTCCTCCAAAGGCTAAAGGGAAGAAAAAGGAAAAATTATACTCAAGGCTAAATGTTGACAAGACTGGCCACAAATATGCGGAAATTGGCATACCACCGCAAGAGGAAGGAGATATCAATATGGAGGACTACACGGTGACAAAAGTCCAGCTTGGCAAGGTTACCAATGAAAGTGCAAAGGATGATGCACAAGTGACACTGGATATCTTGGCTGGAAAACTGGATAAAATGGAGCAAGCTAGCTATATGTACAAACAGAGGGCACGGCATTATGCCACTGTTGTAAAGAGACTTGCAGGATCTCCAACTAATGCACAACCGCCGATAGTGGTAAGTATTGAAGACCCAGCTGTGAAGAAAGTTGAAAAGTTTGCCTCCAAAGGCAGAGTGTTGTATGATTTTGTTGAGAAGATCATAGAACACGGATCTTAGATCATAATTGCTGCGAACGAGAAAACTACCTTGTTGGCCAAGCTCACCATAGATCTTGATAAACTAAAAAGTATACTTTCCTAGGAGTGTAGAGATATGGAAAAATGCTTGTTGTCGTGGTCACAAATGAAGCAGGAAAAGCTCAGTAAACTGGTGGAAGTTGGGGTAATTCCTAACAAAGAAAAGTTCATTGAGGTAAGAGAATACTTGAAACATCGAATTCAAGTAATTGAATCTCTTACGGAAGATCTCCACCAAGTGCAAGAAGATGTCGAAGGACATCGTGTTATTCTTGAAAAAGGTATCAAGGAGTTGCCAAGTCAACTTCTCGAAGAGAATCGTATCTTCCTGCCAGCCACAGAAATATCTTAGATCTTCAAAGAAGCCATCATGAAGTTGATTGACAGTTCAGACTTTTCAGAAGCCTCATTGTGTTGGGTGAAAATTATGTAATCAGCTTTTCGATAGATTACACAACTTGGACTTCAGCCACAGCTATGTGAGATGTGAATCTCTCCTCTCGGAAAGGGGAGGCGCCCTTCTTACTGCTAACAGAAGCTATAGTAAACCAAAAAAATAATTACAAAAAGTACACGAAAACTATGGAGTGGGGGTGTGTTACATTCATCCTTCTCTCTTTTTTCAGAGAAGATGTTTACAATGCTTCACCGTTGGAAGTTTAGAATTCTTGATAACTTAAAACTAACAACTAGCAGTAATACCAATATCTCTATCTCGTCAAAGCGAAGCGTAGAGATACCAGAAGTGATTAATAACAAACAAAATAAAGTAAAAAGGGAAAGCTCACGAAGGCACAAAGTCATTCCATAGCTTTATCAGTGTTGGATCTGTGTAGACGTACAGTTTTCTACGTTAGAAGCACAAAGTCTTCTTAGACGCAACAATTCTTCAAACAGTATGAACGATTACAAGCACAAAGTCTTGTAGATCATCCAACAAAAGTGTCAAATAGCACGAACGATTACAAGCACAAAGTCTTGTAGATCCTTCGACAAGAGTATCCAAGAGTATGAATAATTACAAGCACAAAGTCTTGTAGATCACTAGCCGAGAACATGCAAGAGCATGAATGATTACAAGCACAAAGTCTTGTAGATCATTCAACCAATGATAAAGCAGAAATAACAATGCAATCTAAATAATAGATGTAACACAAAGTTTACATAAACTACTTAGAGTCTTTCAGATTCTTCGAACTAATCACTACCAAATAAGATTAACTCACAAAAGTATCGAATCCAACGCAAAGTTTGGCTTGCAATCCTTTTCTTTATTAATCAAATCTCATTCACAAAGCATGAACGCAAAGTTTCACAAATTTGCTTACAAAAGGGCAGCACTTCGTTGCAAAAGGCTAAAAGATAATATTACAATGAAAATCCCTCACATTATATAGAAAGAGGGATGAGCAAAAGAAGGAAAGAGATTGAGAAAATCAGGGAAAGTTAGGTGAGTGATTTTAGGAGATCTCACCTAACTTTGACCAAAGTCAAAGTGTAATTTGTTTTCAAAATATTACATCTTTGGACTTGGTGTAATTACAATTTACAAAATGACATTTGAAAATGTCGAGAAATATTTACAATATGCATAATGGGATGCACCAGAAATGTCTAACACTGGAGAATAGGGGGCTGCTTCACGTTCCTTTGCATTGGGCACGGAAGTCTTCAAATTTCCTCCTAGTCTCTTGCTAAAACTTCTCATCTGGACCAATGGTGTAATCCACAATGGTGTGAATTCTCATGATCGATCTCATGGCAGATGAGTGAACCTTCTTGCACCTGTCAAGATGCGTCTTCAGTTGTCCAATGTGAGCCTTGTATCACAAATGATGTCCAGCGAAGCTTCAGAAGTCGAACTGTATCCAAATTCATGATGGCTTCCTTTGAAGATCTGGGATATTTCTGTGGCCGGCAGGAAGATACAATTTTCTTCAAGAAGTTGACCAGGCAACTCTCTAATACTTTTGTCAAGAATGTTGCGATGCCCGTCGACATCTTCCTGTATTTGGTGAAGATCTTCTATGAGAGATTGAACCACTTGAATTCTGTGTTTCAGTGATTCTCTTACCTCTACAAACTTTTCTTTGTCGGGAATTACCCCAACCTCCACCAATTTGCTGAGCTTTACCTGTTTCATTTCCGACCATGACAACAGGCATTTTTCCATGTCTCTGCGCTCCTGGGAAAGTACGCTCTTTTCTTTATCAAGCTCTGTGGTGAGCTTGGCCAACATGGTAGTTTTCTCATCCACAACCAAAATTATCTGAGATCCGTGTTCGATGATCTTTTCAATGAAATCATATAACACCCTGCCTTTAGAGGCAAATTTCTCTTTCTTGACAGCTGGGTCTTCAATATTTACCATGGTGGTTGTGCATTACTTGGAGAACCGGCAAGTCTCTTTACAACAGTGGCATAATGCTCTCTCTGTTTGTACATGTTCAACTTTATCCAGCCTTCCTGCCAAGATATCCAAAGTGACTTGCGCATCGGCTTTTGCACTTTCGTTAGTAACCTTGCCAAGCTGGATCTTTGTTACTGTGTAGTCCTCCATATTGACATCACCTTCTTTGATTCGGTGGTATGCCAATTTCAGCATACTTGTGGCCAGACTTATCAACATTCAGCCTTGAGTATACCTTTGCCTTTTTCTTCCCTTTGGCTTTTGGAAGAACTATCTCTTCGAGGTCGAGCTCCTCTGGAGAAATCATTTGCTTTTTGCGCTTCGACACTTGAGATATTAGCCAAGGAGGAAGAAAAGAAGTGTGAACTTCTGGATCTACTGTCAATTGGTCGCCATTGCTACTTCTGAAGTTATTGTCACATCTGAACTCACCATTGGTATCGTGACAATTGGAGAAGTATTTGTCATCATTGCTCCTGTAGTTGACACATTGAGCTGATCACGCATTGACTCATTCATGAAACGATTGAATTCATTTTCAGAAGTGATATCATACATTGGCGAAGACAAGCTAGGAATGGACGATGGTGGGCTTGACAGTATATCAACCGTATGGATGCTTGTCACTGAAGGAGTATCAAGCTGGGTTGATGCTGCAGGGATAGGGGATATCTCGACTGCAGGAATGCATGTGGTAGGGATAGGTGACGAGGGAACAGGAGGTGGAGGAGTTCTTGAATTTGGAGGGGTATGAGGAACGTTTGAAGTCACGGGCGATGATATTCTGGGAATCTCTTCAACTACATTCTCAGGAGGAGTAGTTCTTTCTTGATCGTGCCCCAATTCCTGTTGATCACCCTCTTGTCTCTCCGATTGTGGTTCGCCTTCAAAGTCACCTTTAGATCCTTCTTCAGAATCTTCATCAGAATCTTGCCCACTTTCAGAAACCTCTTCGGCATCGGAGTCTGCTTCTGTTGAATCTTCATCTTCAGCGGATTGGTCGCTTGAAGTTTCTTCTTCATCGGAATCTATCTCCTCCAGAATAGGCTTTTTACCCTTAGAGTGAGATGGATGAGATTCCGTGATTTCTGTCTTTTGGACAGCTTGGGTATCTTTCTTACCAACAGTGAACTTGATCCTAGGACCTCTTCGTGAAGAAGTGGGAATGACCGCTGATTTGTTTTTGTCGCAGAGTTCTTGCTGTTGGCGAGCTTCTGCTTCGGATTCCTCTCCTTCTGAGTCTGTTCTGAAACTTTTAATTGCATGACCATGTTTATGTAACCATTCTTCTGTGTTGGCTAGGATTGGCCTCATCCTTTCTCTCATGCTGGTAACCTCTTTCCTAGACCATTGTATTGCAAGCAACGGCCTTTTAGCAATGCCTTGCTCATCATAGACAGCGTTGATGATATCACCTGGATCCTCAAAATCCTCTGGTAGGTCAGCGATACCAAGATCTCTGATTTATTGAACTGTCAATCTGCAATAGTCCATTTTGCGAATGGCTTCTTCATCTCTGCAATCTGCCCAGATGTCTTCAAAACGGTACCTGTGTTGGTGTCCCTTTTGCAACTTTTTTCTGACATCTCGGTAGTCAAAATCAAACCTATACCTGTAGGTTTTGATGGTCATGATCTACATTTCAGCATAGACAGACTTAGCTTTTTGTGCAGTTTGCATAGTATATCTGTCGATGGTCAGTGGGAACTTGAATCCACGCTTGTGGTTGCTTCTCCGTTCTTTTTGCATTGACATCAACTGTCTGCATGTTTCCATGAGAACCCACTTATCCGAAGGATAACGTGGTAGCATGTAGGGACAACCGGTGTAGCAGCCTACTCTTAAGTAAGTAAACGTTGGGAATTGGAGAAAAATACATCCAACTTTACTTACCACCTTATAAGCCTCATCAGATACTCTTATTCTTTCCAAAGCTAGATCAAAGTTGAAGAGTAGAGGCGCAAAGAAAGCATCAGTGACCCGTCTGAAATGATGAAAGCTCTCCTTCAGCTCCAATTGATAGAAATATTTGTACACAGGCACCATCATCCGATTCCCTTTTGTAGATAAACCTGGGAATTGTCTCATCACAGCTGTCGCGTACACCAGGTAAGAAGTCATGTAGAACTTTAATGTAGAAGGAGCATTGATCAACTGCTCGTGTATCTCATCACTGATTTGTTTGCCCCAGTTGATATGCACTTTCTGCCTTCTTATGATCCTGATGTATTCATACATCCAATCATGAAAAGTGGATGATTCCGGCAAGCCCTTCACTCTGCTTAGAAACGTGATCATATCCTTGACGTCATCTTTGAAGTCACTTCTCAGGAGTCCTTTCGGCCATCTAGAAATGGATGATCTAGGCTTCTTGAGCCATTGAGTGTTTATCAACTGTTTAGCTTTATTGTTATCAGCATCGAAGATCTCCTGTGCTTTTGACATAGAGATGTCAATGTATTTCTCCATATGAGGGACTTTGAAGACAATGTCAAAGAAATCGGGGTCGAGTCTCAGAATCTCGTGCCCGGAGGAGTCGATCACACTTCTGCTTTCTCTAATGTAATGAGACGCAACTTGAAGAACAAACTCGGTATTGTGCGCAGCTATAGGGAACATCGCCACCAAGTGGAGGTTGCTGTGTACGATCGCTCTAATTGAATCAGGAAGAGGCTTCGTCTCAGTTAGGTTTGCGAAGTCAACCAAGTCTTGATGACCAACTTCTGTATCTTTTATCTCTTCGACTTTGGAAAGCACCATAGTCAGCGGATAGAGGCCTTGATATTTGTATTTCATCTTGCCTTTTACTTTCGAAGAAGGAGGCTTGGTAGCAGTCATCAAAAGGAACTGGAACTCTGATCACTCTTGATTTGACGATCTTTGAAAGTAGACTGCAATCTGTTTAACCAGAACAAACACCAACTGTTAGGAAACATGGGTAAGCGCGAAATGAGCACAAGGATGAGAAATCATGAAGCGGATGACGAGGCACGCAAAACAATGCACAAAGGTGGAAAAACGAGGCTCAGGAGTGCACTAGTAAAAAATGAAGCTTATTTGGGAAGAATTGGAAGAAACCTGAAAAAAGTGTAAGGGCGCTAAAATTCAGCGCCCTTACATTCTTGGAAAATTGCTTTTGGTGCAAGGCCGCTAAATTTTAGCGCCCTTACACTTTGTAGTGTTAGGCATTTTTCTGACATTCTCAAGATGTCACGGCGCTAAAATTTAGCGCTTTTGCAATTTTTACAATTTTGAAATGCAAATGAAGGGAAGAATGGCGAGGGCGCTCGTGCTTGGCAACATGTAACTTGTTTGGATCATGAAAGCTTTTAAAGACCATGTCTCAATATCAATGCATACGCATTCAAGGATTTTATCAAGAACTCTTTCTTTTTTGAGATTTCAAAGTTTCGCTTCAAAACGCATGAAGAGAGCAACATGAATAACGTGATTTAGCAAGCACAAAAAACGTTGGAAAGATACAAGTTTTGATAGAACATCGCACATAAAGGAAATGGCGAATGAAAAGCGCAGGGATAAGTAAGGAAAGAAAATGTGAATGGAGGAAAGAAAAGTGCATGAAGAGAAAACACGAGTGGGAGGAAAGAAACGCATAGAAATGAAAAACGCGAAAGGGGGAAAACAAAACGCGTAGGGAGAAAAGAGAAGAATGCGTAGGGTTAGATAAATACAAAGCTAAAAACGTGAATAAAGAACATTAGATCATATACAGAACATAAGAAGAAGACAATGCAAAAAGACTTACCCGAACCAAGGCATGAAAACTTGCTGAAGAAAGAATGGCAAAAGTCTTCAAAACAAAAAACGTGTTTTGCAGTTGAGGTGCGATTCGCCCAGCAAGAGGAAGAAAAGAACAAAGCTCATGATAATGCAAAATGGCGAATTAAAAGACTCTTAAGTGAAAAATGAAAATCGAAAACCTAACTCAAGTCGAGCAATAAATTTAGGCACGAAAAGTGGCACGATTGATGAAAAACGCGAAAACATGAAGAAACGTGCCAGAGCCATAAAAAAGTTTAAGTGTTGAAGAAAAATGTAATGGCGCTAAAATTTAGCGCTATTACATTTTTTGGCAATTTCACTGCATGCAGGGGCAATAAATTTTAGCGCCCTTGCATTTTCTAGACTTATCCAATTTTTGGCTTCAGGGCAGGAGCGCACTTTTTCAGTGCCACTGCATTTTTTGCAATTTGCTAAGTATGAACAGTGAAACTTCGCGAAAGATCTCGTTTCGAAGGTCTTCGTGAGGCGAACATGGGGGAATGATCGAATTGACTATTCGATACTTGGGAACACATTACGAGGTGGCTTGAAAATTACTTCGTTAGGCATGCTTGAACTTCACGAATCCTAGGAAATGGACAAGTTTCGTAGGGGGGTTATCTGTGGAACGAGCCTGCTAGATTCTGTGATAACACATTGGACGTCATTTGTGATACAAGGCTCACATTGGATAACCTAAAAACACATCTTGACAGGTTCAAGAAGGTTCACTCATCTGCCATGAGATCGATCATGAGAATTTGCACCATTGTGGATTACACCGTTGGTCCGGATGAGAAGTTTGTGCAGGAGACTAGGAAGAAATACGAAGACTTCCGCGCCCAAAGCAAGGAAACATGAAGAAGGTTCCTCATCTCCAGTGTTAGGAATTTCCGGTGCATCCCTTTATGCATCTTGTAAATATTTCCTAACATCTTAAATGTCTTTTTGTAAATTGTAATTGCACCAAGTTTGAAGATGTAATCTTTTGAAAACAAATTACACTTTGACTTTGGTCAAAGTTAGGTGAGATCTCCTTGAATCGCTTACCTAACTTTCCTTGATTTCTTCAAATTAGATTCCTAATTTTGCTTATCCCTCTTTCTATATAATGTGAGGGATTTCTATTGTAAATTTATCCTTTAGTATTTTGCAATGAAGTGCTGCCCTTTTTGAAGCAGAATTGTGAAACTTTGTGTTCATGCTTTGTGAATGAAATTCGATCAATAAAGAAGAAGATTGCAAACCAGACTTTGTGTTGGATTCAATAGTCTTACGAATTGATCTTATTTGGTGGTGATTAGCTTATGGAATCTAAAGGACTCTAAGTAATTTATGTAAATTTTGTGTTACATCCTTTATTTAGATTTACATTTATGTTTTGTTTAACTTTGGTTGGATGATCTACAAGACTTTGCGCTTGTAATTTTTCATATTATTCGAGGAATTGTTGCGTCTAAGAAGACTTTGTGCTTCTAACGTGACAAACAACACACTTTTCACAGATCCACCATTGAAAAATCTACGGAATGACTTTGTGCCTTCGTGAGCTTTCCCTTTTATTTTACTAGTTTATTGTTAATCACTTCTAGTACCTCTACGCTTTTCTTTGACAAGATATAGGTATTGGCATTACTGCTCGTTGTTAGTTTAGAGTTATTGTGAATTAAAAACTTCCAACAGTGAAGCATTGTAAACATCTTCTCTGAAAAAAGAGAGAAGGATGAATGTAACACACCCACCCACTTCGTAAGTATTGTATACATTTTGTAATTACTTGTTTGTTTTACTATCGCTTCTATTAGCAGTAAGAAGGGCGCCTCCCCTTTCCGAGAGGAGAGATTTACATCTCACATAGTTGTGGCTGAAGTCCAAGTTGTGTAATCTATCAAAAAGCTGATTACATAATTTTCACCCAACATCTTGTAATAAGAAGAATCTGATTTTTATAATTAGAAATTACAGTCATCTATTATTCTGCATAAAGCCATTATTTTTTGCATTAGGGAGTCTCTTTGGGTTCAATGTTGTTGGGAGTTAAGGACGCTTCACTCAAGGGAGCAAGGTGACGTTGCTAAGAGCAATTGAGAGCATTTTCTGAAGGTCGACATCAGCATATTTGGCATACCAACAGCAAATAGGGGCGACAACATTAATAATTTGATTTGAGCTTGGAATCTAACATTTTCTCTTGTTGTTGGTTCATGCTTCATCTCCCATACAAGGCATCCCTTGTGGCTAGGTTCTACAAATTTTCTATCAGCTCTAGCATTGCATTTTGTTTAGTTTTACTTTCAGCTGTAGGAGAAGTCATTACCAACATTAATACAAATTAGAGAAATTGTTTGTAATTTTCCAAGAGTCTTGGCTATCTCATGAGCATTGTATTGGATAATTATATTGCAATAAGGAGATAAAAAATTTCTGGTTACATATAGATGACATTGTGCATTGGAATATCATTGTACTTAGCTTAGTGGTATGCATGCCAATTTTTTGAAAAAATGTCAATTGGCTGTAGGTGATCATTTTGTTCATGAAATTCATGTATTTGCATTTGAAAGGTTAAAAATGAATTGAATTTGCATCTAATCCATTGTTTAGACATCTTAGCATTTATTGTAAACATTTAGAATTATATTTCACATCATTTGGTACATATATATCAAACTGAAAAAGTTCAGACCAACAAGCTTAAGGTTGCATGAAAAGTGTTTGACAATATTCCTTGAGTGAAAATTTACATCAAATTAGCAAGGAATATTACAGTGGTATCAGAGCCACGATTCTGCCATCCCGTGATTTCCAAATTCATCTTTCGAATGAGTGGGAGACCATATGCTAGAAGTCAAGCAAGAAATCAACATTTTTGATTTCCACCTATTCTAGAGGAAGATACTTTTTCAAAGGCTTTGAGACAGGTAGGAAAAGTAGTTGAAGGTTTTGAAGAAACAGTTGAAAACATGTCAGACAGTAATAGGCAGAACATGGATGAAAGAGAAGCTCGGATAGAAAGGAAGTTTGATGGGATGATTGATATGATGTCACACTTTCTAGCTAGAATGGATCAACAAGCAATTCAAAATCGGAATCACCACCAAAACCAAAACAATCACACAGGAGAGAATAGTGGTGTTAATGGCAACAATACAGAGGTCAATAGAAGAGATAGGACAACAAATACTAGAGGATCAGCCTCTAGACCTCTCTTCCCTACTTTCACACCAAGAGAAGTACAAGTGGAGGCTAAAGTACCTTTTGCAAATGGTGCCAAGAAAGCATAAATGTAATATTCTACATTACCTCCTAATCTTAGAGAATAATGGACCTTTGGTCAATTCATGAATCAAGGGAATAGAAGAAATGGTGGGAGGAATGATTATTGTCCTCCTGTAGCTCCAAGGACTGACTTTTAGCAAGATCTTGGGAAGGTGACATTGGCCTCTTTTGATGGAAGTGGAAAATGTACAACAAGTTCATGGGTGCAAAAGCTAGATAAATACCTCTCTTTGCGACCAATGGCTGAAGAAGACACCATCAAATTTGCTACACTACATTTGGAGGGAATTTCTCACGAATGGTGGTACCACAGTTTGGTCACTCTTGGCCATAACCTTATCAATAGTTATGAGGAGTTTACCAATAGACTAATAGACATATTTGATGTCAAGAATCCTGAGGTTACATGTAGGGAGCTAGCTGATAGGGACAGGGTTGGTTGGAACTCTCACTGTTCCAAGCTCTGAGTCCTTGCCTTGAGAACTCCTAAGGGATCTTTTCCACCCTGACCTATAAGCCCTATTCCTGATAATAGAACTCCTGGTCTTACTGTCCTACCCTGCCATCTTCTTTAGTGCCTTAACCAAGCAACTCTTGGTGCCTTTCCTCTCTTATTCTTCCTAGCCTTTAATCCTTCTAAAGACTAATTTACCTCCATTTGCTCCCTAACTTGTTTGCAGGGGTGTGGTATATCTCCATGGCTTATAAACTGTCTTGGGAAGATTCTTGTTCAACCTTCCTTTACTACTCCTCTATCGCTATCACAAAACCTTGGTCTAGGGTTTGGAAAGGGCTACAAGGTTTGAGCCCCTTTTAGGCCTCCTTGCACAAATGAACAGGTTAGAACTCCTCCCCTTTATGAGATTGTACCAAACTCCCTTCTGACACCCTGGCCCAAATTCCAAGCTCTGACATATTTTTGGGATTTGGGACCTTTCCTGTCTATACAGAGGTACAATCCAGTCTCTGTAAGAAACTAGGGTTTCTTTAGACCTTTTCTTGGTCTATTTTTCTTTTTCCTGCCTCCATTGGGTCTGACAAGGGTTCCACCTCTCCTGCCAACCTTCTTGAGACCTCCTACAAACATTACACACCCTGCAGTGTAAATTCTTTGTCACCCCTGCCACATTAGGGCTTGCTTTCAACCACCTTTTCCAAACCAG
This sequence comes from Sequoia sempervirens, assembly GCA_007258455.2. NCBI lineage: Eukaryota > Viridiplantae > Streptophyta > Pinopsida > Cupressales > Cupressaceae > Sequoia > Sequoia sempervirens. The sequence continues at coordinate 139,886 of VDFB02279833.1, read as the reverse complement.
GCATCACAAGCTCGCCTAGGAAAAGATCATAATCATGCTTCCAAAACTATTAAAGACTCCTATATTTACATTATGTACAAGGATGGAGTCTAGCTTTGTTTCCACTGCACTGATACTCCTTGGTACGGACAAAAAAAAGCTAAAACTCCATTTTTCTGAGATTACCAGTCAAAACAGCAGAGTAGGGAAAACACAGTATTTACAAAACAACAGAAAGAAATGGAAATACAAACTACTGAACCAGATAAAATGCTACAAAAAGCTTCACTACATGCTATTCAATTCAATAAAAGCTTTCCTCAATTCATTTCTTGCAGCTATCACACGCAAGAACAGAAAAATAGAACTTTCACAACAAAAATCACTGTTTCTCTTATTGTTCTCCTGAAACTGCCAACATTCAAAGCATCTAACCCCCTTCAAAGGTCGAGAGCTACCTTTTACAATGCTTACAAAATAGTTAGGTTTTCATTTTTAGCCTAAGAACGGCCAAAAGCTTGTTTTTATAAAACACAATGTGTTTTGCAACATTTTGCTAAAGCTTAGGGAACAACCACAAAAAGTATTCCAAACATATTCAACTTTTAACCCAAGAACCAAAAGGTTCACAACCATAAACAAGATGGTCCATAATACCTTACACAACAAGACAAAAAGGATTCAAAACAAAACTTCAAAATAAGCTTGCACTTTGGCACTTTGGCAGGTGCTCCTGCACCACTAGCACAATTTAAGCAACATGGAACCTTAGAAGAATATGTTGCCAACTTTCAGAGGTTGTTAGTAATGGTGTCCAATATCAATGAAAGGAGGTTAGTAGTTTTGTTCATTGAGGTATTGATAGAACCTTTGAAGGGGTGGATAAAGGCACTTTGCTCATGTCTTCCATCTCCGATGGGGATGTTGGACAATCTTAAATAGATAACTTTGTTCCAACTGAAACAGGAACACAAAATTGTCTATAATCCTACATATCAAACCTCTGTAAAATTGAATTCACATACTTAATTTGGCCAGGCCATAGCTTTTTGTTCACTCTATCTCTTTTAATTTCCATCCCAAGAATTTGTTTAGTTGCACCAATATTTTTCATTTCAAATTTAGCAACAAGTTGAGATTTCAGTTCTAAAATCATACCTTTCCCTCTACCAATAAATAACATATCATCAACATATAATGTAATAAACAAGAAGCGATCACCATTAGTTTTATAATAAACATAATGATCTGATTTAGAATGCTCTAATCCCAAACTCAACACATATGTATCAAATTTATGGTACCACATCCTAGGACTTTTTTTTAAGCCATACAAAGATTTATTCAATTTTCAAACCAACTTACTTTTACCTTTCATCAAGTGCTCTGATTGTGTCATATAAATATAGTCCTCCAAATTACCATGAAGGAAAGCAATTTTCACGTCGATTTTCTCAAACTCTGAATCATAAGCAACAACAATAAAAAGAAAAAATCTAATAGATGTCATTTTTGCAATAGGAGAGAATATCTCACCATAATCAACACCCTCAACTTTAGAGTAACCCTTTGCAACCAACCTTGCTTTGTACTTCTCAATACCTCCATTTGAACCATTTTTTTTCTTGAACACCCATTTGCAACCAATAGGTGTTCATTCTTCAGGAAATGGTAGAAGATCTTATGTATCATTCTTTTTCAAAGATTCCATTTCTTCATCCATAACAATCTTCCAGGATTTTGTGTCATTCATACCTAGTGCCTCTTCTACAGATCTAGGTTCATCAATATTAGTATTCAAAGAAAAAATATATCTCCAATCATTAAGTGAATACCTTTTAGGTGGTTGTCTATGTCTTGTAGACCTATGAACAAGTTGAGTTGGAGGTTCTTCCTCCTCTTCTAAAGATCCAGAGCTATATGAGCTCTCATCAACTTCTTGTCTATCCTTGGGCTTCGATTCAACTTTCTCAAGTGTAGGAGGAAATTGAATAACATCTTCTTGTTTAATTTGTTTTGGTTACAATATAATAGAAGAAGGCTTAGTTTCTCTAAAAATCATAGTTCTACTATGTATTACCTTCTATGCAAGAAGATCCCAAAACTTGTATCCTTTCACACCATAACTATATCTGATGAAGATACATTTCACAACCTTATTCTCCAACTTTGTTTGATTATCCTTTCGCACATGCGCATATGCCTCACAGCCAAAAACTCTAAGATGTCTCAATGAAGTCTTAAGACTTGACCATGCCTCTATAGGCATCTTATTGACAAGAGCTAATCTAGGAGACCCGTTAATCAAATAACAGGTAGTGGCAACAACTTCATCCCAAAACCTTTGTTCAAGACTAGAACCACGCAACATACTCCTAGGCTTCTCCATCAGTGTCCTATTCATTCTTTCCACAACTCCATTCTATTGTGGAGAATACAAAGTTTTCTTTTGTCTATGAATACCGCAATCTTTACAAAATTTATCAAAATCATTCGAGAAAAATTCACCTCCAATATCAGTTTTCAAACATTTTATTTTCTTTCTAGTCTGTAACTCAACCATTGCTTTAAATTCTTTAAATTGACTAAAAACTTCAGATTTACTCTTTAGAAAATATACCCATGTCCTACTATAATCATCAATAAGTGAAACATAATATGTGGATTTACCAATCGAAGGAACATCTACAGGACTGAACACATTAGAATGAATAAGATCTAATACACCACAATATTTATGAGAACTTGATTAAAATTGAACGTGGTTTTATTTTCCATAAATGCAATGCTCACAGAAATCAAATTCAAGATTACAATCAGACAAACCTTCAACAAGTTTTTTATTTTTCAAGGTCATTAGACCCTTTTCTCCAATGTGGCCAAGTCTCTGGTGCCATAACATAGTTTTCTCTATAGGTAATTGTCTTAGAAGAAAGAGCACCCTTAGGTACCTAAAAGCAATGACCATCTGCTGAAGGTGAAACCCTCACTTCTTCCACATTCTTTCTTTTCACGGAAGTACTATTGCACTCAATAGTGCATGCATCTAGCTTATATAATGTGCCATATCTAACACCTCTAGCAATCACCATAGCACCTATAACCATATTGCATCCTCCATCAGAAAATAATACCTGCACACCTGCATCTATTAGTTTTCTCACATATAACAAATTTTGTTCTAATCCAAGGATATGCAACAAACCATTAATCCTTTTTATTTAACAATCAGGAAATCTAATTTTAAATTTACCACGGCCAACAATGTCTAAATGAGAATCATCACCCAAGTACACCTTACCTCCATCAAATTCTTCATATTCAGAAAATAAATCTCTATTAAAGGTCATATGGAAAGATGCACCTGAGTCAATTAACAATGCATCATTACCTATACGAGTTGCCAAAGCTACAATGAATGCATTTCCATCTTCCTTATCTGACTCAAAATCAAAATCAACTTCCTTTTTTTTCTTCATCTTTTCTTCTTTGCATTCCTTACAAACATGTCCAGGCTTACTGCAATTCTAGCAAATAACTTTGGAATTTCCAGGAGATTTAGATCTCCCCCTGGACTTGGATTTGTCACGCTTCTCATTCTTCTTTCCTTTTTCCTTAGGTCTTCCACAAACATTCAGGGCCTCCTTGGCAATGATAGATACCTTCCTCCTCATCTCTTTAGAAATCAAAGAACCCGCCACATCTTCAGTATTTAAAATAATAGTACTCCCAATAGCCATAACAAGAGAATCCCATGAATCAGGCAAAGAACAAAGTAGTATCTGACATTTATCTTCCTCATCCATTTTAATGCCAACTGATGCCAAATGAGCAACCAGCACATTGAATGCTTCCAATTGGTCTATAATTTTTCCACCCTCTTTCATTCTCAAGGAATACAACTTCTTCCTCAAGAAAATCTTGTTCACTAAAGATTTGGCTTGATACATCTCACCAAGCTTCTTCCATAGTTTCTGTGTAGAGGTCTCTTCGTGGACATTAATTAAAATAGAGTTTTCCAAGCATAATCTAATTAGACCCTTGGCTTTACAATCCATAACATCATATTGATCAGCCTGAGGAGGATCTAGGCCTTGAAACATTCTCATCAATAACATCCCACAGATCTCGATCTATCAACATATCCTCCATCTTTAACTTCCACATCTCAAAATTATTTCCATAAAATTTCTCCACCTCTATTCTCTTTGATGAAATTACCATCTAAAAATTCCTGCAACAAGATCACAGAGTTTCTTCTGCACAAGCTCCCACTCAAAACTAGATTAGTTCAAAACACCCAACAACCCACAACTGAAACCAAAGGTGATCAAGCTCTGATACCACTTGTAAGGAAGCTAAAGTAGCGGAACAAATTCCTACACTAATCTTGAGAGGAGTATAATGTAAAACTTTTACAGATCTTTATTAGTTACTCAAACTTAAACATAAATAAATATAAATATCATGCATGCCATGACATAGTGATTTACATGGGGAAAACCCTTTCAGGAGAAAAACCCTTTCAGGAGAAAAACCCCACACTCCAAAATCCATCCAATATATTATTCACTAAAGCACAAAGATTATAATATACTTGTAGAGCAAGCTTCTCATAGGAGTATCACCACTCAAAGATCAAGCGACAACACGATCGCTATCAAACTCTCAGAAATCATCACAATCTTTACCGCAGTTGTAATACAACACCCTCATAAAATAGAGTTACATTCTAGGGAAAGATAGGCCAACAAAATATATGCCATTAGATCTAAAACCTAATAACGAATAGTGCATATTTACAATATATCCTTTCTTTAATTTATGTTGGCCATTCTAGAAGTTTCCTAAAAAAATTAACAAGCTCGTATTTCATTCCATGCTGCCATTGTATACACCTATTGATGTAACTAGGAAACATATATATAAATATATATACATCCTATCAACAATAAACCGCATACAATTGCACAGTTGAGACACATTTTCCTGGCAATTTGCAGTCCAAGGAAGAAATTCATCTCAGCAAACATCTTACACAGTTTCATTTCCTCCAAAAATATTGTCATCCACATACAAAACTACTATCAAGATCTTTTCATCTTCAATTTTGAAAAATAAATTGCTATCTGCAGTACCTTTGTTGAAACCTTTTTGAATCAAATATTTTTCCAATCTTGCATACCAAGCTCTCGGAGCTTTCTTCAAATCACATAAAACCTTTTTCAATCTACAAACCATACCTGGTTTATCTAACAATTGGAATCCCTCTAGTTGTTCCATGTAGACTTCTTCTAACTCACCATTCAGAAATGAAAACTTCACATCCATTTGGTAAACTTTAAATTCCTTATGAGTAGCAAATGTCACTTAGAAATCTATACCTTCCACTTGCGAGTAGCCTTTACACACGAGCCTTGCCTTGTTTCTTACCATTTCTCCATTCCATTCACTTTGTTTTTGAAGACCCACATACTTCCAATTATGTTCTTGTTTGCTAATCTAGGAAGTAATTCCCAAGTTTTATTTTTCTCAATTTGCATAAGTTCCTCTTCCATTTCTTTCATCCAATGTTCATCTTTACATATCTCATTTACTATCTTAGGATCAACTTCAGAAAGTAAGCAATAATTTACATCAACTTCAGTAGCTTTGCTTCTTGTCAATACACCTTTCCTCTTATCTCCAATGATTTGATCTTCTGAATGATTCTTTTACATATACTTAGGGGTTTTAGGAACCCTTTCCAGAGCTTCTTCATTCTGCACTTCTTGTTCTCCAACTATTTCCTGTACTTCTCTGGAATTAGGTTCATCTGACACATATCCATAAACTTCAATTGAGTTCATCAATGCTTCATCAACCTTGAGATTTGTGCTTTCTACAACCTTTCTCAACCTTTTATTGTAACATCCATAAGCTTTGTTTCTAGTAGAGTATCCAAGAAAAATACCCTCATCACATCTAGCATCAAACTTTCCTAAATTTTCTTCAACTCTTTTGATATAACATTTGCTTCCAAATACCTTGAAATACTTGACGGTAGGAATTCTTCCACACTATAGTTCATAGGGAGTATTAGTGCTATTAGCTTTTGTTTGAACATGATTGAACACATAAACATCAATGTGAATTGCTTCTCTCCAATAAAATTCCAGTAGACCTACCTCTATTATCATTGATCTAGCAGCTTCTTGAATTGTCATATTCTTTTTTTCAGATTCTCCATTCTGTTGAGGAGTTCTAGGGGCAGAAAATCATCTCCTTATTCCGTGGGCTTCACAAAACATGTTAAACTAATTGGAGGTGAATTCACCACCTTTTTGAAACATCAAACACTTTATTTTCAGACCTATTTCATTCTCAACCATTTCCTTAAATTCCTTGAATTTGTCTAATGCATCAGATTTCTCTCTAAGAAAAGTAACCAATGTTATTCTAGAGTAATCATCAATCAAAAGCATAGAATACTTATCACCGTGTAGACTTCTCATCCTTGTAGGACCACAAAGATTTGTATGAATCAATTCCAATAGTCTAGTAGTAGATTGTTCCTTTGACCTAAAGTTGTTTCTAGCTTTCTTTCCAAACTGACAATCCTTGTAGACTGCATTAACAGGATTTCTAATTCTTGGTAAATCTCTCACAGCTTGTACTATACTAATTCTCACCATGTTGTCAAAATTCATATGACACATCCTCTGGTGCCATAGCCAACTGTCATTAATTTGAGACATAAATCAATATCCATCAGCAACTTTAAGTTGATAGATGTTTCCTTTAGTCTTCTTGCTAGAAGCAATCATAGTTTCAGACCCTTTCCTAATTTCACATTTTTCATCCTTGAATACAAGATTATATCCTTTTTTACACATCTATCCAACACTCAAGAGATTATGTCTCAAACTCTTAACATAGTAAACACCATCAGTATTATGCTTACCATCAAAATTGATTGAACCTATCCCACAGATGTTAGCACCAAAATCATCTCCAAACTTAACGAAGTCTCCATCATATTTATCAAGTTTAACAAACTTACTTTTGTCATGGGTCGTGTGATTTGAGCAGCCACTATCAACAACCCAATAGTTCTTTCACTCTTTAGCATGAAGAGCAGAGACCACAATACCTTCAACTTTCTTTGAAGCACTTTCCTTCCCACTTCTTTCATTGTTAGCAGAAGTAGATTCATATTTTAAATCTAGAAACAAGCATTCATTATCATTAAAATCTCCATAATAAAACTCATCATCGTAAATGACAACATCTTCATTGACATAATGTGCTCTTTTGATGGTCTTTCCTTTACTTTCTTTGCCTTGTCTATGTTTATTTGTTTCAACTCTTTTTGGACATCTTGAAGCATAATGACCTATACCACCACAGCTAAAACATTTGAATGGTAATTTACCTTGATACTTACTAGAACCCTTTTTCATTCTTCTTACAAAATTTGCTTCCACTTCATCAAGATTTTCTTCATTCGGATCTTCCACCTTTGCAGTCTTGAATGCAATTTTTGTCTTTCTTACATTTTTCAATCCAAGCTTTCTCATTTCAAAAGAGGTTAGAGGAACAATCAACTAATCTTTACTATAAGTATTATAATCTACAATTTCCTCTATACCGAATACCTTTTCATTGTATATATCAGGAAGAATTTTGAGTACCTTCTTCACTATCCTAGAATCATCTTTTTGTGCATCAAGTCCTCTCATTCCACCTACCAGCTCATCTACTCTTTGCATGTAGGATTTGATGTTCTCATCTTTTCCCATTCACAAGACCTCAAATTGTTCCTCCAAGTTTTGCAACTTTTCTTGTTTGACCTTTTCATCTCCTTCATACATCTTTTCCAACTTATCCCAAACATCTTTACCAGTCTTCAAATTCATAACTTTAACTACTTCAGACCGTGAAAGACTATTTATAATAATGATTTTTTCCTTATTGTTTATTTCATGCACTTTGATCTCATCAAAAGTACTTAGACCATTAGCCAGAGCAACATATTGGTTCTCAATAGAATTTTCGATCTTGTATCCATAATATGCTAGATATCCTTCCATCTTTGATTTCTAGAATGCATAGTCAGTGCCATCAAACCTCAGACACTCAATAGTTATTATCTTGTTTTCCATCCCGGACCTTTCTTAAGCGGTTAAGTTCTTCTACAGGGAACCTTGCTCTGATACCAATTGTTGAACAAGACAATTGAGAGGGGGGTTGAATCAGTTGGAAAATTTTGAAACTTCAAAACCCTTAATAGAAGTTAGATTTACATGCATTCATAAAACTTTTACTCTACTAATATGTTTGATTGTTAAATGCAGAAATTGGAACTGAAAGAAGTAAAACCATGCACACAATAACACTAGATTTATGTGGAAAACCCAATGAGGGAAAAACCATAGTGAGGATTAGCTCACAATATAAAGAATTCCAAAACCGAATACAAAAGCTCACTACCAAGATAGGACACACTATCCAATGAGGGCTCACTGAGTAAAGGGCTCACTGCCACAAAATTATAAAGAAGATAGAAGAGAGTTGTTACAAAAAAACATTGTTGCATTTAGCAAGGTTGCAAACAATGAAAACATTTGACTGTTTGTCATTTTCAGCTTTGTTCTCATTGGCTACATTTTCATTTTGGCCTCCATGGTCACGTTGCTTCTTTCTACACTCACTAGCATAATGGCTATATTTGTGACAGTAATAACACTGCACATTACTTTTGTCAGACCTCTGATTCCAACTGTTGTTCTTCTTTTGGTTCTAGTTTGTTGACTGTGAGTTGCTCGACTCCTTTGTGCGTCAAAACCTCCTCTTCCAAAATTGCTTCTTCCTCTGCCTCTTTGACTTCTACCTTTGTTGTTTCTTCATCTTCCCCGACCTCTTGCATTGGTCTGAGCTTTGAATGCTTGCTCTAGGGAAGGAGTAGATATGTTCAACTTTTGCTCATGGGTTTGTAGTGAACCCATCAACTCATCTATAGTCATCTTAGAAAAATATTTTGCCTCTTCAATGGCAATGACTACATAATCAAACTTAGTAGGTAGACTTCTTAGCATTTCATCAACAATCCTTTGCTCTTCCATTGTTTCTCCATTGACTCTCAGCTGATTTATTAGGGTTGAAACCTTAGTGTGATAATCTGAAATGAACTCATTATGTTTCATTAGTAGAGTCTCAAAATTTCTTCTCAAGATTTGCAACTTAGCTAACCTCACTTTATCAGTCCCCTTGTAACTATTTTGCAATATTTCCCAAGCTTGTTTTGCATAGTTTGATGCTGCAATATGTGGGAAAATAGCCTCACTCAAGGCTTCCACAATCAAACTGAGGGCTTTTGCATCCTTCATTCTTATCTCTTTCAACTGGTTTTTTTGTGCATTTGAAAAGGCTGCAAATGCATTTGGGTCTGTGATATCATTGAACCCATTAGTGACCAACTCCCATAGGTCATTTACAACTAAGATGATTCTCATGTTCTTAGCCCATATATCATAATTTTTTCCCATCAAAATGTGGTGGCTGCTGCTAACCTTTACTATCACCTCCTACCATATTTCTCAAATTTGAGAAGACTAAACAATTCCAAGATAACCTAGGGTTTTACCCACAAAAACAAACAGACTGAATGCCCAGAAAAACAGGGCTCTGATACCACTTGATGATAGGTAGGGGTGCAATCACACAGCTTCACTGTTCTTACTGGACTGACAAAGCATAAAACAACACACAAAAAACACACAAAGAATGCACAACAACAACAAATCTAAATAGACTGAGATTAACTTTTCATATATTCCTTGTTTGCTTCAAAATACAAAAACTACAGTGTATATTCTCTGTTTTGCATGAACAAAATAAAACTTAAACTAACTTGGACAGATGTCTAATACAAGAGGTGCTACACTCTGTTGATGTGATTTTTGTGACCGCACCAATCAGCAGAACAAAGTTGTCTGAAGGATACTCCATTCTCTCTTGATCAAAGTATTCTGTGCGCTAAGATTGTGAAATAGATTGCACATTCAACTCCAAGGTTCCAAAATGCTTTGGAATACCCTTAGTTGGTTAGTTGTGAATTTCTATTTTTACGAGGGGACTTACATAATTGTTCAAAAGGTTTTGCAGTTGACAACAGATTGATGATTTGAAGGGTATTTTGCACGTATGAATTGGAAATTGGGTAGGCTTTCTAAAATTAACCGGAAATAAATGGAATGTAAATGAGTATAAGGGCCTAAGAAGTTTATATTCTACTCTAAAGGCGAGAAGTGGGATCAATCTCAACAGGCTTCAACCAAACTCTGTTTCGCCTCACGCTGGACAACTTACACAAAGTAGGTGCAATCTTCAAGGGAATAGCAAGAAATTTTCAAGTTACAATCCAACATCAAGGTACCATCAAAACGATGCATACCAAAACATGAACTACAACTGAAGTTAAGTTTATGAAATGCTACAGTAGACCACACAAGGAAAACTTGCCATCAGCAAGCCACTAGTGGTATGGAATAAAACAAAGTTGCCTTGATCAATGCCACAAATCCAGAACTACTATCTACTTGCATGAAATGAAAACTGTGCTACTTTAAACTATTTTACACTACTTGGAGTTGAAGGGATGAAGAAACCTTGTTAGCTATCCATAACAAAGATGAATTTTCACCATCAATGAAAAGGTCTTCTATTATGAAAGTTTTACACAACAATCTCTTAGAAAAGCCTTCAAAGGAAAACTTTCCTTCTTCTCGACACTAAGCTAAGCTATCAAACTATCTCCCTGCTCTAGTCTCTAGTCTGATGTCTGATGTCTAACTCTAATTTCTAATGAGATACAAATGAGGGGGACTCCCCGCTTTTATAGATAGCCAAGTCTAATGGACAGCCCAGATTACAATCAAATGAAAGGCTCAGATTGAGCCACCTCAGCCCTAACCCTAAAAACTGCCAGAATGGGGAGTGGTACATTAAATGAATCAAAGATTCCCACTCACTCCCAAAACAGTAAAGGAAATTAATGCCCACAATCAATCTTTTAGAAGATCATCATCCAGAAGTGCATTCTCGTTCTCCTTTTCTCTAGCTGCAAACTCAATGAACCTAGTAAGTACAGCCTGGATCTCCTAAACTGAAATAGGTGGAATGCAATCAAGCTAGAACTCTAGCATCATGACTGACTGTTCGTGCCATGTGCAGGATTTTCTCCAAGCAACTAAGGCATCCTGTGTACTCTGAATCAAGCTGGAGAAAGTAGAAGTGTTTTCAAAGTCGTCCTACACAAAGGCCTTCACCTACGAGAAGAAAGGTGCCAACCTACTCCTCAAATTATCAGTAGTCACCTCATCGGGATTTAACCATCTAGCAAAGATAGCCTCCAAAGTATTCAGGACTCCATCAACAATATTCATCATAGCCTTCCTGACTCTAGCTGAATCCGCCTGTGCTGCGTCAAAGAAACCACGCCCAGTGATTGCTGAAGAGTACCATCTAGAAAAGTCATATCTATCATTCTCCTGAGTGACTCCTCCATCAATCAGCATCCGCAAAGGAACATGCCTCAATGCCTCTAGATGCTGAATAACTTTGCTCTGATAAACAGAAGCATCACCCCAGGCCTGATCAACTACCTCCATGCATGTCATGATGCTGGAAGCTTGCTAGAAAGCACAAGCAAGGTCTTCCATGAACTTTTTTGTCTCGGCACAAACTCCTGTAACCCATTTATCTGCTTCCTGCGCCATCTTTCTCAACTCCAACAAGCCGCTAACTGACTATCTGGATAACTCGTATAGAAGCTCTATTGTTGGAATCTCCTGCCCACAAGGACGAGACAAGTGTTGCACGTATCCTATCAATGTCTTATGTTCTTTCTTCAATTTCTTATTCTTTCCTTCCTTCCTAAATAGTCTATCCTTGAGCGCCTGATAGGAGTTATCACGTTCTTCAACAATTTGTGCACCTGTGGGGCGTCCTAACTCCAAAGTTGTGACCACATAGTTCTCTCGCACTGCTTCATCTCGATCACAATCAACTTGTGGCACCGCTATATGAAGGGTGTGAGAGCCATCCTCATCAGTTGATATCTTTGAAAATTTTTGTGCTCTCTTCTTTTGTGGAGGCGCGCTCATCCTGTTCAAAAACTCTTCCATCTCAATTGCTGAATCAATCTCTTCACTAGGGCTCCTTCTCATCCTATCTCTAAGCCAATCAGGTACAACATGTATTATAACAAATGGCTATTGTTCTTGTGCCTCTACTTCACGGACTTGTTCAACTTCAATATCATTCTGGCGAGGCTCATCGGCTTCTAATGGCTGAGTATCTCCTGAAACTATATCATCATCCTCTAAAGCTGCCTCTAACTCATACTGAAACTGAGGGTCGGTAGTAGTCTCCTCATCACCCTACTGATCATCCGTAGTAGGCGCATTAACACTCTGGCCAACCAACTCTCTCCGTGGTGGCTAATTTTCTTCATGTACGTTCTGCACCTGATTCAATGCATTCCTTTGATCAGCGAAAAAAGAAACCTCTTGTATGCTTGGAGAACGTGTCTCCAATGGCGTGGGTGATTCAACTACAACTCTCGGAGGCTTCGATTGAACAGGCTCCTTCCTTTGAGACTCTGGACATCATGTAATTTGTTTCTTTCTGCTGGTAGTGGGTGTCCTGTGATCTCCCATCAAATTGTAAGTCAATGAAATTGACCTACCCTTTAGTCTACCCACATGCCTGTCAACCCATGCTTTGGTAAATGTCAAGGCTAGAATGGAAAGTGTGTCCAAATCTGCAATCTCTGGTTTTGACCAATCTGGAAGTGGGAGTGGAGTATCTCTCACTGCCTCATAATCTGGATGGAGGACATTCATGTCCTCGCTCACCTGGTCTGGTACCGTAATGACTTCACACTCCCTGATCATACTCAACGGCAACCTAGAGAACATCCTCTTTCTGACTTCAACCTCATCTGATGCACCAGCCCAATAATCTTCAATATTTTCCTGATGTTGCTATGTGGATCATAATGTTGTCTACTAGTGTGATAGGAAAAGTGAAAGAACTGAAGCTCACTCTCAGCTTCTCTAGCTACCTGAAGTGAAGGACACACTTCGTCTGAATTACCCATGACAATCGGGAACTGAACTTCCTTCTTTCTCTTTTGAATCTTATCATAGGCAACTAGTTGCCTAGATATCTCTAACATTAAAATCCTAATGGTTGGGTACTTAGGCAGCCTATATGGATATGAAGAAAAACCTTGCAGCCTGATGTAAGAAAACTTCAAAAATTGTATAAACTAGCACCCATACCTTTCTATTAACTCCTGAGCTTCTCTCGAGATCCTGTGATGAATACGCTATTGAAGCGATCTCGTGATATGCATGGTAAAGGCATCATTGACACACTTGTAATGACTAGTGCTCATCAGGTGCAACTGCGGAAAAGCCTCGTGGATTTTGAATTGATGAGAGCCATAACCCACTGGTTCCTTGTATAAAATTCCTCTATATCTCATCATACAAGCCAACATGTAAATGAGGTAGGAGCCCATATATAATGCCTTTGTTCTTCTCAAACTCAGGAATTGCTCGTGCAAATTATCACTAATCATCGCAGCCCAGTCGATGTGCTCTTTTCCTTCCAACACGAGGTTGATGTAATAGAACATCCACGGTTCAAAAATAAAAGCTTGTGGGCAACCTCCGACTCTACTTAACATCATAATCAAGTCACAGTACTCCTGCTTCAAGTCATCTGATATAATTTGCCTCGGAAGCTTTGTATGAGAGGGCTTGGGATTGCTAATCCGGCGAGTATTAATCGTCTCTGTACATCTCCCGAATGTAGAAGCATACATTCATTCAACTCATTCTCTTGATTTGTAAATCATCTTCTTGTGTGCTGGAATCCCAAAAGCTTCACCAATAGCTGCAAGAGTGAGGTTGGCTAACACTTGGCCATCTGGTGACATAATTGATTTGTGGTCAGTCTCATAATAATTGGCACTCTCCATCATTAGCTCTGAGCACTGAATCGCTGGTGGAGATCCAGCAGCTGCATATAGTCCACTTCGAATGATGTTGTGTGAAGTGATCGAAGGTTGGTGACTGCCAATCCCCAGCATCCGATTCTTGAAAGTCTCCAAGTTGAAAGAGCCCAAATTCGTGTTAGTAAGCTTGGCCAACTTCGACGTAAACTTTGACTCTGGCATGAAAGGCTTGCTCAGTTTCTTGATAACAGCTTGCCTGGATGCACCATTGTTGTCCTTGCCATTTGTTCTTACTTCAGCCATCCTACAAAACAATAAACAACCATCAACAAATAACTTAGAAAATAAATAAAATATCATGCAGGGGCTGCTAGTCGACTTTTAAAAACTTGAGAAGCTGCAACATTCATATTCATCTGCAAACCTCACTTCTCCTTCAAGAAAGTCGAACTTTCAATACTTAGAAAATTTCAGCAAGAGTCCTCAGCAACTTCAACTTCACACTCAGCAACTTCAAACCTTGATAAAATCGTCCACTTTACTTCAGCAACTTAGAATCTTTTAAATTCGAACTTCAGCAATCTTCTAATGACTTAGCGAATTTCAGCTTCAGCCACTTACTTCTACTTCAAGTCGTACCTTTTCAGCTTCAACAACAAACTCAGATTTCAGCCTTCAGCTTCAGCAATCAACCTCTTTTCAAATCGAATTTCTCACTTGCACTTTCACACTTCAGCTTCAGCAATAAACTTCAACACCAAGTCGAATACTTTCAGCCTCAGCAACTCACTGCAACACTAAACTCAGAGCAAATTCGAATTTCTTCAATTGGTGAAGAGAAATGAAAAACCTTCAGCTCTTATAGAAAAGTCGAATTCTAGAAAGAGGCTAAGTTTAGCCAGTACATTAAATCTCCACTACTTCTCTTCAAGAATTCGAATTTCCCTCTCTTGCCAATTTCAACACTTGTTACCCGATGCCTGGAATCTTGGCCTTCTAGAATTCCAACTTTGACTGGCGTAGTTTAATTCACTTTCAAAAATATTTACTTTAAATTCACCTTTTAACAAATTTTACTCACCAGCCGAAGCTCTGTCATTCAAATTTTAATTTCATTTACCTCTGATTCTGGAAAATTCATCCTGTGAAGAATTCAATTGAAATTATCTAGGAAATTCACTTCAAATTAATCATCTAGAAAATTTATTTTGAAAACACATCTTATACAATTTGCCTTAGAAAATTTAAATTTTCCCCTTAGGAAAATTCATAATTCGAGCACCGATTAAATTCTTCATCTTGAAGGCCTTGGCGAAGTGTAGAAGACTTGGAAATCAACTTCTCATCGAAGATCTGCAATACCCAGAAGAAAATTTTCTTCAGAATTTGTCGAACTCATGGGTATACAACGAACGGGTTCATTTAGTTTTTTTTTTATTTTGAACCTTAGAAAAATAATTTTCAATAATTTTAATCCCATTCTTCAACTCTGTGAGGGCTTCGTTGCTCTAACTTGAAATTTTTTTTATCAACCCTGTGCAGCTGGCATCATCTGACTTCATCTCAGGCAATTTTGCATGCGCCTTTGGAAATGTCATCATCTTCAAGTCTAGGCGTGATTTTCCTAAGGAAGAAAATATTATGCCTTAGAAAAATTTAAAATCACTTAGCGTTTTGAATTTTTTCCTTAGGAAAATTTTAAATTTCATCTTCAATTACTCTACCTGGGGTGAAAAAATATTGTTTCAACTTACTTAGAAAAAAAAAAATCTTTCTTGAATGCCTTGGGTGCATTTCCCATGTCATGGGGAATATTTAAATTCCAACGCCCTCTATATTTTACTCATCCCTTGGCAATTTCCAATGCCTTAGTTGTTTTATTTCACCGTCTTACATCTAGGGCGCATTTCACTTGTCATGAAGGATTAACATTTAAATTCCCATGCCTAGCAATATTCATTATCTCCAGCTTTACTTTTCAAGTCAACATTCACTCTTTACTTGGCGCCTTTAGCATGTGTAGGGGGAATAACCTTTACCACACCCAACATGTGATCCTTGAGCTCCCTTATTTTGTCTTCATATGCCCCCATTTGGGCGCATTTCATACAAGAGGAAAAAGCTTAATACATGGGCACATATGGCATGGTGTCAAGGACAAAAGTCCTTTGACCTTTTGACTTTCTTTGTGAACTTGGGTGCATTCTCTATATGGTGAAGGATGGGCGCATTTGGCACATGCAAGAGGATCAACTTAAAATGCCACCTTTACTTTGACTTGTCTTTTGACTTCTTTGCTAATCTTGGGCGCATTTGAGCATGTGAGGAGGATGAGTGCATTTGCTATGTGAGGAAGGATAAAGCCTTTTCAAATGCCTTAGACTTGTGACTCTTGAGCTCCTTCATTTTTGTCTTTACATGCCCCCATTTGGGCACATTTTACACTTGATGAAGGATTAACATTTCCAACGCCTTTGACTTTCTTTCTCATGCTTATAGTGGGCGCATTCTAGCATGTCAAGTGGATGGGCACATATTCAAGGTGGTGGAGGATGAAGTTTCTTTGACTTTTTGACTTTCTTCCTAGACATGGGTGCATTTTGCTATAGGAGGAGGATAAACTTGATACTTAGAAAATTTTCAACACCTTGAAGGCAAGTTGGGCACATTTTTCTATAGGAGGAGGATAAACTTGATACTTAGAAAATTTTCAACACCTTGAAGGCAAGTTGGGTGCATTTTGCTATAGGAGGAGGATAAACTTGATACTTAGAAAAATTTCAACACCTTGAAGGCAAGTTGGGCGCATTTGATAGTGGTAGGAGAGTATCTTTTTGCCTTAGAATTTTTATTCTCTTCAAGTCATCTTGCATGTGAGGGCGCATTTTTTCCTAGGCTAGAGGATGAACATCTTTGACTTAGCCATTTTTAAGGCCTCAAGGTAGATTGGGCGCATTTAGAGGCATGAGCAGGACGAGATTGAACCTTGACTTAGAAAACTTTTTCATTATTTTTAAGACAAGCTAGGCGCATTTAGCCCCTGCAGGTGGACGAAACTTCAGACTTAATAAATTTCTCATCTCCTTCCAAGCTTCCCTGTGCCCTACTATTTATAGTAAGTCCCATGATTTCCATACTTTTGAAGCTTAGAATGATTTGAAATTTTGAATACTGGACCTTCATGACCTTGTTGACTTGTTCACACTGCTATCCTGAGTTGGCTTGCTATTTTTAGCCCATTTCTTAAGGTGGTTTGCTATTTATAGTAATTGCTCATTTCTGAGTCTTCCACAACTCTGTTTGACTTGAAATTTTAATAACGTGCTCCTCACCACGTGACCTACCCATTGACACCGGCGCCTACTGCTAATTTACTATTTTTAGCCAGTTTCTTAAATGACTTACTATAAATAGTAAGTGCTCCGTTTGCCCTCAAATTTTACCGGTGGATAGCTTGAAAGATTCTGAACGCAGTGGGATACACCGGTTTTTGAAAATTCTGACCTTTTATGCCTCTTTTTGGGTCCCGATGCTGGAAACCCTAATTTGACCTGCATGCATATCAAATGACCTCTGTTTGTCCTCGTTTTTGTTCCATTGCGATCAATTTGTAATTTTGAAGTGTTGGGAGGCGGCTGCCGGAATGCATCTGTTGAAAATAGTAAGTTCCTGAATAAGTGATTATCTCTGTTTGCATGTCACATCACTGCGTAGCTCTCGAAAAACCCATAAAGAATATGCAGACATGCAAACCATAAAAATTGCCTCAGAACACTGAACTCTAAAAGTCATTATCTCACTTTGCATGTTATATCATCGCGAAGGTCTCTGAAAACCCAGAAAGAATCCCCAGACATGCGCCAGAAAACTCTGCATATGACCCCTGAAATTTGCTTCGGAAGCCAGACTGCTAAAAATAGTAAGTGGTCCGTTCTAGCTCAAATTTTACAGGCGAGGAGCTTGACATGTTCAGAATGCAGTGTGACTGTTGAAACCTTGAAAATGTTGAAGGAATGCCCAGAATTACACACTTACTAAAAATAGTAATTTGTCAGAATCTGATGAAATTTAGCTGAGAGTCCACTGGAAGCATACTGACATCAATGTTAATCTTTGTTTTCAATTTATTCACTCCATTCGACATCAGATTGGCTGGAAAGTACAAACCCTAATCTTTAGACTTGGCCAAAATTTTACATTTAAGCTCATAGACAGGCACGTCCCCAGAAAGACAAACGGCCAAAAAGAGACAGACAGCGAGAGAGAGAGAAAAACCAAAGCCAAAAAGACCATAATGAGGCAAAAATTAGGGGTCCCCATCTTGAATGGGGCGATGTGTGAAAAGGTCACAACACACTCACACCGAAAAAAATAAACTGCTACAATCCTGTAATTACAGCTGTCAATGTGTTGCGTCTAATAAACATTCCTTTTGTGTTGTTGTTTTCACCTTACTTTCTACTAAACATTCCTCTTTTCATTTGTTGTTGCAGGGTCACCTTCCAATACAAAAATTGACTTCTTCTTCTAACTCCAATGGTTGCAACATTCCTTTTTGTTTGTATTAACAAGCTCATGAGAATGAGTGCTACATTCAAATTTCAAAAACACCTAACTCATTTAATGTTGCAGGTATACGTTGGCAATTGCAAGCTCAAAACTAAGTGCTCGTTTTCAAATTCGAATATACCTACCAAAATAAATATTGCACGTTTACATTGGATGCAACTTGGTGGTCTTCATCTGATGTGGGGGCTGAGATGTTAGGTCTACTGACTACAGAATTAAATATTCCAACATATTCCTATTGTTTAATATTAATATCTTTGTTTCTTTCACATCAATAAAGTAATTCACAAATCTTACAATCCTTGTATTCCATGAGACCAAGTTCTTTTCTTTTAAGGACCTCACAAAACAACTTTTCTTTGGTCCAAGTAGGGAGGATGCTGGTGTTAATGATAACATTCAACGTCGATATAATACTCTAGATTGATAAATTAAATGATAGCCAAAAAGGCTATTTAATTTATATATACTTGGCACGAGTTTTGAAGAAGCTATATTTAATTGAGGCCGACTTCATACATGTCATCTTCGATTTTCTCTCCTTGGTGCAATCTCCTATATTGTTCTTGGTGGCTGACTTTATTCTAGAAGACAACTTATCTTATCTATCCAACTTGCATTTATTATATTCGCACCTCTTCAAATTGTATATATAGAGGTTCATCGTATCATTTGTGATCATCAAGTTTATTCTATCAAGTGCGAATGTATTCAAGAGCAGGTTGCGAATTTCTCCTAAGAGCAGATTTAGTTTGAAAGGAAGATCAGATTATTATCTGATATTGCATTGTGTATTGGTGTTGAATATCGGCCTTGAGTTTGGCCTTATTCTAAAGTGAATTGCTGCCACTATTCATTTATATATAAGAGAGATCTTTGTTGCTGGGTTTTTCTCCCTCAAGAGGAGGGTTTTCCCAGGGTATCTGTTGTGTTATTGTGTCTGATTTTGAATTAATTTTTGTGCATATAATCTGATTATAAATATTTACAGCTGGAAAAGGTTGTGGACTTTAGCTTTTGTCCTATCAATTGTATTTTGCCAAAAAAAATCTACTCTTTATGTTATTTCCTCTACCAATTCTTGTCCTATCAATTGTATTTGCATTGATCATAGCCTTCGTGTTGTTGCATGGCATTGCCCAAGTGTCAGTTAAAAAGGTTATTAAGTGCCATTGAAAAAGGATTGAAGGTAGAAGTGTTTTTTAATAGAGAGGCTGCAGTCCACAAGGAAATAGGTGTTTGAAATTTTTTGGTTGAAATCATTTGTGTATTGCTTGAGATCTGTGAAGAGAATTGGTAATCTGATTCAAACAAGAGAGGAAGTTGGCTACAATTTAGAGGCCATCAAGTCAAAGTCATCTACAAGTTGAGTTTTAATTTTTTGTTTCAATGGGAAAGACTAGTAAAAAAGCAAAGAAAGAAACTTCAAATTTAATATGTGAGAAAGATAGTTTGATAGAAGAATTGGTGAAGTTGAAAAAGTGTAACTCAGAGTTAATAGAAAAGATGCTGGATTTTGGAAAAGAAAGATGTGATTATTTGTGTGAGAATGAAAATATGGAAAAAGAATTAGAAAAAGTGAAAAAGAAAAATGAAGAGCTAGAAGGAAGATTGAAGCTTCTTGATGAGGTCAAGAAAAAAAATTTAGATCTAGAAGGAAAGATAAAGTTGCTAGAGAAATAAATTGAGTGTTGGAGGTCAAAGCCATTGGTGTGTGATGTTGCATGTGATACAAATGATTTGTGTTCTTCATTTGATATGGGTGATATAGCTAAAGTTTCTTCAGGTAAAGAACATGAAGTTGAAGATGGAAATGTGTTTGAAACTAAATATTTTGCAGCTTGTGATGTTAATAACAAAGGTTGGTTTGAAAAGAGTGTTGGTTTGAAAATTATGAAGAAAATCGGATATAAAGAAAAAGGTTTGGGAAAACATGAGCAAGGAATGAGAGAGTCCATTTAGCCAATTGCGAGGCCAAAGAATGAAGGCCTAGTATATGGTGAGAGAGATAAAAATGATGTAACAGGTGTTACAAGTTCGTGCAAATCAATTAAAAGTATGGAGTTTATGGAATGTTCTCATTGTCACAGGGGAGGACATAAAAAAGAGAAATGTTGGGATCTCCATCCTTGTAGAATTTGTGGGTTGAAGAATCATTCAGAAAAATCATGTTGGAATAGAGAATGGAATGGATAATCTAAGAAAGATTGTATGAAGATTAATTATGGATGGATTGATGGATTCAGTTGGAGAAAAGTTACAAGTATGTTTAAAAGGTTGTATAAGTCTAAATGTTGGCATGTTAAAAGAAATAGTTGTCAAACAAAGTTTGAAGGTTTGAGTCAAGTCATCGATGATTGCTTGTTATGATTAAAAAATTGAAAGGAAGGGAAAACCTTGTGATCTAAGAGATTCTATAAGACTAGAGCGAGTAATCTTGCACATTGAGTTGCTCAGGTTCAATTTACAAAACTTCAACACCGTATTGTGAGTCTTGGCATCAAAGGGGAGTATGTTGGAAAATGACGCATGAGCCTCACTGCCATGCAACTCACTAAAGATTCCATGCAAACTTATTAGTAAACAATTAATTTTAATAACTGTGTGTAACTGCATGTTCACTGTAAGAGTCATATGTAGTCTTATATTTAGACAATGTATTTTTAGTTCAATGCATGCAATGAACCATATTAAGTATTGATTATGCAAAACCTCTATAAAGAGAGGTCATATGTAATGAAGTTATTATCAGAGAAATAAAAAGTTGTATTTGTGTAAAACAATTCTTTGTTCTTTGTTTTTGTGTTTAAGTGTTGCTTTGTTTCTTGTTTCTATAAATTTGTTATTGTGTTTACCTGAGCTTTTAGAATCTACAAATAGCTTCAACTAGGAAACATTTGATAGTGATAGTGTTTATCCAATGATTAAGTGAAGGTAGAATATTATGTGGTATTGTTATGTCTATGTGTTATTCATAAAGGTGTGATTGTTACAATTTATTTAATTTTATGTTCATTGTGAAATACTCCAAATTTACATATAAATTTATATTTAAATTATCTGCTTTATTTTCAATACTAGGAATGAACTATAAATCTAATCTTAGTCTAGTTGACAAATTAATATGTGAGGTTAAGGGAAAAATATTAATTTGAATTGAGTTAAAATTTGCATAAATGTTCTATTTTGGAATAATACAATGGTATCAAAGCTTGATCTTTCCAGCTTGTGATAGTCAAATGATAGAGCTAATATGTATCATCAAAGGGAACATAGAAAAATCAACATCAATTTCTTAAGAACAAAGAAACCAAAATTCATTTAGAATTTGAAACAAAAGAAATAAATATGAAAAAATAGAAGAAAGCTTGAGAAGATCTTGTTGGATATGATTGGGTAGTGTTGTGACCTTTTCACACATCACCCCATTCAAAATGGGAACCCCCTAATTTTTGCTCCATTTGGGTCTTTTGGCTTTGGTTTTGCGACTGTCTCTCTTTGTTCCATCTATCTTTCCAGGGATGTGCTTGTCTTTGGGCCTAAATTGAAATTTTAGCTAGGTCTTGTTGTGACCTTTTCACACATCGCCCCATTCAAAATGGGGACCCCTAATTGTTTCCTCCATTTTGGTCTTTTGGCTTTGGTTTTTCTCTCTCTCTCGATGTCTGTCTCTTTTTTTCCATCTGTCTTTCGGGGGACATGCCCACCATTGAGCTTAAACGTAAAATTTTAGCCAAGTCTGAAAATTAGGGTTTGTGCTTTCCTAGTCAGTCCAAAATCAAACAAAGTGAATAAATTGAAAACATAGATTGGCATTGATGTCAGTATGCTTCCAACAGGCTCACATCAAAATTTCATCAAATTCTGACAACTTACAATTTTTAGTAAGTGTGTAATTCCAGGTGTTCCTTCAGCATTCTTGAAGTTTTAACATTCACGCAGCATTCAGAGCACATCAAGCTGCTCACTGGAAAAAATTGTGCTGAAATGGACAACTTACTATTTTTAGTAGTCCAGCTTCCGATGCAAATTTTATGGGTTATATGAGGGTTTTTCAGTGCATGTCTGGAGATTCCTTCTGGGTTTTTAGAGACCTTCGCGATGGTGTAACATGCAAAGCGAGTTGATAACTTTCAGAATTCAGCCTTTCGAGGCTATTTTTAGGGTTTGCATGTTAGGGTTTTCTTTGCATGTCTTCATATTCTTTATGGGTTTTTCGAGAGCTTCGCAGTGATGTGACATGCAAACAGAGATAATCACTCCTTCAGGAATTTACTATTTTTAGCACATGCATCCTGGCAGCCGCCTCCCAGCACTTTAGAATCATAAACTGATCGCAATGCAACAGAAACGAAGAAAAACAGAGGTCATTTGATATGCATGCAAGATGAATTAGGGTTTCCAGCTTCGGGACCCAAAAAGAGGGGTAAAAGGTTAGAATTTTTGAAAACCAGTGTAAACCACCGCGATCAGAATCTTTCAAGCTATCCACTGATAAAATTTGAGGGCAAACGGAGCACTTACTATTTATAGTAAGTCATTTTAGAAACTGGCTAAAAATAGAAAGTCAGCAACAGGCGCCAGTGTCAACAGGCAGGTCATCTGGTGAGGAGTGCGTCATTCAAATTTCAAGTCAATCGGAGTTGTGGAGGTATCAAAAGCAGGCAATTACTATAAATAGTAAACCACCTTCAGAAATGGGCTAAAAATAGTAGGCCAACTCAAAATAGCAATGTCAAAATTCTGACAGGGTCTTGAAGATCCAGTGTTTAAAATTTCAAAGCAATCTGAGCTTTTGAGATATGAAAATCAAAGGACTTACTATTTATAGTAAGGCATGGAGAAGCTAGCAGAGGAAGGTAAAAAAATATCTAAGTCTGAGTTTCATCCTACAGACCCCTCCATATGCGCCCAGCTTGCCAAGGAGAAATAAGGTGGTGAAAAATATCTTAAGTGTTGGTAAAATCCACTTGCCACCCCTGAATGCGCCCTCAAGAAGAACGAAAGTGTTTGAAATTTTCTAAGTCTGAAAGATATCCTCCTCACATTGCCAAATGTGCCCATGCTTGGAGGGGTCTAAGAAGTCAAAGCTAGGCATTGAAAATGTTTATGTTCCTCATGCCTCCATTTGTGCCCACTCTAGGAAAGTTGATAAAAAAAAAAATCTCTAAGTGTCAAGTTTATCCTCCTGCCTAGGAAAAATGTGCCCTCACATGCAAGATGACTTGAAGAATGAAAATATTTAAAAGGCGTAAAGTTTATCTGCCTGCCTAGGCAAAATGCGCCCAACTTGAGAAGATTGATAGCAAAATATTCTAAGGCATGGGTTTATTCCTCTCTCCCTCTCAAATGCGCTCAAATCATGTCTAGCATGGAGAAAGTCAAAAGGGTCAAAGATACTTCATCCTCCACTACCGTCCATTTGCGCCCTCCTCACAAGCAAAATGCTAGAAAATTTTCTAAGGAATTTCATCCTCCACCACCCCCCATTTGCGCCCATACTTCAAGAGGGAAGTCAAAGATTCAAAAGAAGTCAACAAGTTTATCCTCCTGCCTAGGCAAAATGGGCCCACCTCCAATCATGACATGCAAAATATTCTAAGGAAAAAGATATCCTGCTCCTCATGCTATATGCGCCCATCCTCCTCACATGCTCAAATGTGCCCAAGATTAGCAAAGAAGTCAAAAGACAAGTCAACAAAGCAAAAGGTGGCGTTTTAAACTTCTATCCTCCTCTATGTGTCATTTGCGCCCAAGTTCACAAAGAAAGTGAAAAGGTCAAAGGACTTTTGTCCTTGACACCCTGCCATATGCGCCCATGTATTAAGCTTTATCCTCTTCCTTGTATGAAATGCGCCCAAATGCGGGCATGTGAAGATAAAATAAGGGAGCTCAAGGGTCACATGTTGGGCGTGGTAAAGGTTATTCCCCCTACTCATGCTAAAGGCACGAAGTAAAGGGTGAATGTTGAGTTGAAAAGTAAAGGTGGAGATGAGAGATAATGCTAGGTGTTGGAATTTAAAAGGAAGTATATCCTTCATGACTAGTGGAATGCGCCTAAAGTGAAGTGTAAAGGTGGTGAAATAAGGTTGATAAGTGAAATGAGTATGTTAGGCGTAGGAATTTAAGAGAAAATATATTCCTCATGAAGTATAAAATGTCCCCAAGGCAATGGACATTAAAAGTGAATTTCTTCACTACTAGCGAATGAATTGAAGGTGAAATTAAAAGTTTTCCAAGTCAAAATTTTCAAAATGGTAAATGATTTAAAAAAATTTCTAAGGCAAAATATTTTCTTCCTTAAGTAAATCATGCCTAGACTTGGAGATATAAAATTTTCCTGGACGTGGATGAATTTTCTAGTGATGAAGTCAGAGGATGTTGGTATTGCAGGATTGATAAAAAATTTCAAGTCAGAGCAACGAATTGCTCACAGAGATGTGAAGAACGGGATTAAAATAGTTGAAAATTATTTTCCTAAAGTTCAAAATTTAAGAAAATTAAATGAACCCGTTCGTGGTGTACCCATGAATTTGACAAGTTCTGAAGAAAATTTTCTTCTGGGTATCAAAGATCTTCGATGAGAAGTTGATTTCCAAGTCTTCTGTGCTTCGCCAAGGCCTTCAGGATGAAGAATTTAATCGGTGCTCGAATTATGAATTTTCTTAAGGGAAAATTTAAAATTTTCTAAGGCAAAGTGTGTTTTCAAAATAAAATTTTCCAGACGATGAATTTGAAGTGAATTGCCTAGATTATTTTAATTGAATTCTTCATAGGATGAATTTTTCCAGAGCGTTAGAGGTGAATAAAATTTAAATTTAAATGACAGAGCTCTGGCTGGTGAATAAAATGTGTTAAGAGATGAATTTAAAGTGAATACTTTTCGAAGAGGAATTAAATGCCAAATATGCCAGTCAAAGTTGAACTTCTAGAAGATTAAGATTCCTAGCATCCGATGACAAGTGTTGCAAATGCAAAAGGAGGGAAATTTGAATTCTTAAAATGAAGTAGTGGAGCTTTAATGTATTGGCTAAAATTAGCTCCCTTCTAGAATTTGATTTTTGCTATAAAAATTGAGAAGTTTTTCATTTCTCCTCACTAGTTGAAGAAATTCTATTTGCTCCAAATTTGTTGCTGAGGCTGAAGTGTTGAAGAAGTTCAAAATTTTACTAAAGCTGAAGGTTGTTGAAGAAGTACGATTTGAAGAAGACTGCTGAAGCTGAAGCTTGAAATGATCACATTGCTGAAGCTGAATGTTATTGAGGAAGTGTGCACTTGCTAAGTTGCTGAGAGTGTGAAGTGCAAATTTACAAAAGTCTAAGTGATGATTAAAGTTGGCATATTTCTTGAAATATTGAAGCTGCTAAATCTGCTAAGTTATTTGAAGTTGAAGAAGTGCGAATTTAAAAAGAGTTCAATTGCTGAAGTAAAGCGGACGATTTTGTCAAGGTTTGGAGTTGCTGAGTGTAAAGTTGGAGTTGCTGAAGCTTGCTTAGAAATTTTTCTATGTATTGACAGTTTGAAATCTATTGAAGGAGAAGTGAGGTTTGCAAATGAGAAATAATATTGCAGCTTCTCAAGTTCTTGAAATCGACTGGCAGCCCCTGCATGATATTTTATTTATTTTATTTGTTAATTTGCTAATGGTTGTTTATTGTTTTGCAGATGGTTGAGGCAAGAACAACTGGCAAGGACAACAACGGTGCATCCAGGCAAGCTGTTATCAAGAAGCTGAGCAAGTCTTTCTTGCTGGAGTCAAAGTTCACTTCAAAGTTGGCCAAGCTTGCTGACACGAATTTGGGCTCTTTCAACTTGGAGACTTTCAAGAATAGAATGTTGGGGATTGGTAATCATCAACCTTTGACCACTTCACACAACATGATTCGAAGTGGATTATATGCAGCTATTGGTTTCCCACTAGCTATTCAGTGTTCGGAGCTGATGATGGAGTGCACCAACTACTATGAGAAGGATCATAGATCAATTATGTCACCGGATGGTCAAGTGCTCACCAACCTCACTTCTGCTGCTATTGGCAAAGATTTTTGGATTCCAGCACACAAGAATATGATTTACAAGTCAAGAGAATGAGCTGAACGAATGTATGCTTCTGCATTTGAGAGATGTACAGAGGCGATCAATACTCACTGGATGAGCAACCCGAAGCCCTCTCGTACGAAGCTGCCAAGGCAAATTAGAGCAGATGACTTGAAGTAGGAGTACTGTGATCTTATCATGATGCTGAGCAGAGTCAGAGGTTGCCCGCAAGCTTTTATTTTTGAGCCGTGGATGTTCTACTACATCAACCTCATACTAGAAGGAAAGAAGTACATCAACTGGGCTACAATGATCAGTGACAATTTGCATGAGCAGCTCCTAAGCTTGAGAAGAACAGAGACATTCTATTTGGGCTCTTACATTATTTACATGCTGGCTCGTATGACGAAATACAGAGGAATCTCATACAAGGAGCCTATTGGTTGTGGCTCTCACCAGTTCAAAATCCATGAGGCTTGTCTGCAGCTACACTTGACAAGTACTACTCATTACAAGCGTGTCAATGATGCCTTCACCATGCACATCACGAGAACACTTCAAGAGCGAATGCATCACAGGATCTCGAGGGAAGCCTAAGAATTGATTGAGAGGTATGGGTGCTGGTTTATACAGTTTCTGAAGTTTTCTTATATCAGGCTGCAAGGTTTTTCCTCATATCCATATAGGCTGCCTAAATACCCAACCAACAGAATTTTAATGTTAGAGATATATAGGCAATTGGTTGCCTACGATAAGATTCAAAAGAAAAAGAAGAAGGGAGGAGTTGACTTCCCAATTGTCATGGGCAGTTCAGATGAAGTGTGTCCTTCATTGCAAGCAGCTAGAGAAGCTGAAAGTGAGCTTCAATTCTTTCATTTTTCCTATCACACCAGCAGACAGCACTATGATCTGCATAACAATATCAGATGGGTACTGTCAAAGGAATTTAAACATAAGGTAAACATTGAGGATTATTGGGCTAGTGCATCAGACGAAGCAGAAGTTAGGAAGAGAATGTTCTCTAGGTTGCCAATAGGCATGATTAGGGATTGTGAAGTCATTTCGGTACCAGACCAGGTGGATGAGGATATGAACATTGTCCATCCAGATTATGAGGCAGTGAGAGATACTCCACTTCCACTCTCGGATTGGTTAGAACCAAAGATTGCTGACTTGGACACACTTTCTATTCCAGTCTTGACATTTACCAGAGCATGGGTTGATAGGCGTGTGAGTAGATTGAATAGTAGGTCGATTGCATTGACTTACAATTTGATGGGAGATCACAGGACACCCACTACCAGTAGAAAGAAACAAATTACACGAGGTCCAGAATCTCGAAGGAAGGAGCCAGTTCGGTAGGAGCCTGTTCAGCTGAAGCCTCCAAGAGTTGTAGTTGAATCACCCACGCCATTGGAGACACGTTCTCCAAGCATATATGTAATGCCCCGCCTTGGTTACCGTTAAAACAAAGTGTAAAGAGTGAAATTAACCGAACAAATTTTTTTTTAAAAGATATTTAATTTACACAATTTCCATAAGGTATCTAAGACCACGTTACTTAAACCTTACACATAAACTCACCACGTTATCATAAACATAATACAAATTTAATGCCAAGAATGGTTCAGTTTGCAAGACTTATTACATACGAGAATTCATAAGTTCAGATTACAACAAGAGAGATTTTAATAAATCTCTATACATCCAAAGATGGTACAATATAAACACTCTTATACAAGAGGTAACTTTTACAAAGCATATAGTGTTCATTTAACATCTGGCACAAATATCCACGAATAAGCTCTACATCATCAGTCACGAACAAAGAAGTAACTGGAACTAGCTGCAAGCTTAGGATCATCTGCATGAAAATACAAGGTGTAGCACGGTTTCCTCCCGACCACGTGGAACCCAAAGGTCCACTCCCTCCTTGCTAGGAGATAATGACAGGTCCACAAGCAAAGAAGACAAAACATCATGTTTACGGGGTTTACAAATACACATCACAACATAACGTTTACAAATTAGAATAGATACAATCCCAATAACATATCACATTAAATAGAAATCAGAACATAAGGAATACCATCATGATATAGACTAAGAGTGTCATCACATTGTCGGGATAGGTTACCCTGGTGAATCTTCCTAGACTACCGGCCCTCTCTCCAAGAGTTACCCTGGTAGCCTCTACCGATTCCCGGCCCCTATGCAGACCAATGTGGAGTCACTTCATCTTTCAAGAGGACAAGATGACGACTTACCATTCTAGGCCTTCTCAACCTTTTCTCAACCTGAACAAGCGTTAAGATAGTAGGCGAGGCACACTTTTATCTGAATTAATGTTTATAACTTCCCAACCCATAATTCATTAGTTAAGTTTTCACTGAATTAACACACCTACGATAGGTTACCCAGACAATCACTTCCGTATTTCGGCCCCTACCGCAAGCCACTCTTCTATAACATGACTCAACATAAAACCAATCTAGGGGTAGCTATCAAGCACATAGATCAAAACCTCAATGTTTATGTCCTTCACTAGAGGCAATTCACAATCTCTAGGATGTCACTTCAAACGACCACAAAATGATACAAAGCTATACCCCCCACATAAGATAATTGTAATATGAGCACCATGCTAAAAACGTAATAATCTTACAAATTCCACTTTTCAAGATTTTAAAAGAAATGAATAACATTACTAACGTTAAGAATATATACACCACTATTATTTTTATTAAACCAATCTCAATGAATTGAAAATTCTTGACAAACAAACTATTGAGATTAACATAAACTAAAGTGTGTTAAGTTTACGATACAAATCTCACTTCACTAGTTTTTGATGGAATTAAAATAAGCATTTACACCCTTTGGTGAATATACATTAAACAATCCTATTTAATCAATTCCTATAAATAAAGAGTTTACATAATAAATAATCCATTGACATTGTTATATTTCCAATAATTTCAAGATATGAATTTACTGACATTATAACATAAGAACATTAAATTCTCCATATATTTTATAACTTAATCACTTTAAAGATAAAATAAATCATTATAACTTATAATATAAGTTTCTAACCTCTCTTCTTTTCTCGTTCAAAAGCTCACACTTTACTCACACTTACGCTTAGTAAGAATCCTATCATATAGTCTAATATTAGATATCCACCAGGAAACTGCTCGTTCAAGCATGCAAAAAGAGAGTCAAACAAAAGACAAAATAATATCTTCAGAAGTTTAAACTACGACACCATGAATTCAGCGCATGGGACAAATTACAAGAGAGAGATTTAGGGAAAACCAATATTGGGCGCCTAAAGTGATAAGTAAATATAACGGCACTCCAGTAGGTCTGTTACTATGACATGCACGCCCTTTTTACAGTTACTACCTCTGTTTGTTGTGAATGAACAGGTGGTAACATTCTTCATCAGAGATCATAGAGAATGCAATATATTCGAATACCAGTCACGCCATACAAACAAAAGGACTTCTTTTAATATCCCAAAATCACAGAGGATAAATTAAATAAATAAATAAAAACATAGGCCAAAGTTATATAGTAAATTACACGCATGCATTATGTACCAGATAGTTAAGAGGCAACCTAACAACATTCATGCGTCTGTTTTAGCTTGAAAGGTAAGTTTTAATTTTGGTATAACCATACTCATATTTCATAAAAATATAGTAGGGAATCCCCATGCCGTAACAAAGAAAATTACGCTGAAGTAAATTAAGAAATACCTACATAACTTATTACTATAAGTATGGCACTGGTTGTGACATCAATTGAATTTTCTGTTTAATCAATAAATATTAGAAGAAGAAGATTGTGCGTGCTTTCTATCAGGGAGATTTGTGTTTATAATTCAAAAATTCTTCCATCAAAATAAAAGGATCAAAATCAGGACATATTATGGAGATTTTTAAAGAAACAACGCACAGATTTGAGGATTAGATTTTAATAATTCCAATGATATAATTCTTCAAGTCAGATTACTCGCTTACCAAAAAAAATGATTTACATCCAAAGTCTATGTTTTAGGAAGAATCTCAGTCGTCTGGTATGGTATTATAAATGATGTGTAATAGCTTAAACCGCAGATTTAAGGCATATTAATATATATATAGATAGAATTTTCAAAACATACAAAACCCATACCATAAGAAAGAAGGATATGACTAAAATCCTGAATTTAAAATTTCATGAAAACGAAGAACATCAAAATTTTAAATAACATATGAAAGATCTTCAGACAAATGGTAAAATAAATGACGAGCTTATTTGTCTATGACACACATTTGAGAACATAATCTGTAATAACAGGATATAAATATATATATCTAAAATTATATATTCAATAATTCATATATGAATATCTCAAGATATTTGAACATTAATTCATAGATTTCTCAAAGAATAACATTAAGGAGATGAAAATCGTAGATTCAGACATTCAAACACCATTTTCAATTTCTAAGAACAAATACTAAATACCAATTTCATGAATTCCTCGCAGCTTCATTAATTTGTATTTTTAATACAATTTGATTGCCTATTCTAATTATTTTTCTGTTTAATTTTGCAGGTTTGGCAAACCATTAATCTTTCCAAACGTTCAAAGAAGTAATTTTTGCTAAAACTTAAAAAAAAGAAAACCTGGTTAATCTGGAAATCGAGCTGAAATGCACTTTGAAACCTTTTTGCTGATTCCTCTATTATTTTTCAAAGCTTCGACGGTGAAATTCCAATCAAACCAACTTCAAATCACGCTTTGCAAACATTATCTTAAAGAAAATTCTTCTGAAACAATTGCTGTACCAAAATTTTGTTAAAAACTGCTACCGTAAGAAATCTTCCCGTGAATCCACAATTCCCCCAAAATCCCTATTTTTGATATTAATTCATGCAAATCACTTTCAATCACAAAACTTAACTGAAAGTTCATTTCGCATTGTAAATAGCTCATTCAGTTCAACTCATTCTTTAAAATATCAGAACAGACCTTTAACTGGCAATCAAAGATTCTTATCTCTTCGAAAATATCTTTCCTTAATTAAAATCTATTTCACATAATACAAGTTGCACAATTAAATCAGCAATAATAATATTTTAATTAAAACATTGCAAAGAAATAACTTTCACTGATAAATTTAATAACTTATTTAATTTAACTTAATAAATTAAATCATTAACGTTGGTTAAAACATTAATATGCATTTAATAAAATTAAATATTATATTCGCAAACACAAAACAATATATATTTGAACACGACAAGACAAACTAGGCTACACGGGGTAACACAGAGATACTCGTTCGAAAACGAACGATGGTTTAAAAGGACCTGTCAATATCTCCGACAACATATTTATATTGAATTAGGGTACGCTCAGACCTGACAAGCAGGTGGAGCCGTTACCCGGTACCTGTGTCTGCAGGAAACATCAACGTTAGAACATATATATACTCATGTTAGAAAACACACCGTGAATAAGAATTGTAGCGTAGCAGGGTACTCACGAATGAGTAATACCACACTGTCTTCTTCACCGACACACACGAGCAAGATAAATCATAAACAATAGTCATAAACAATAAGCCACATCATGAATGAATCTATTATAGTATCATCAAACTAATCACCTCAACATAAAAACCACATGAAAAATCGTAAGCTAATAAACCATATCAGATATATGTTTATCTCAATAACATAACGGAAACACAACCAGATAAATAGGACGTCAATGTATCATCCATAGAGTATAAAAAACAACATAATGTCAGAGTTATAATTGAGAATACACAATATAATATCGTAGTGAACTAAAGCATCTAACAGGCAGAATAAAACTGAAAACAACTAAGACAGGATGTCACAGGGAGAGGGTCACTACAATATAGGAGGTTTCTTTATTTGCTGATCAAAGATTTATGCATTGAATCAGGTGCAGGTGGTACAAGAAGAAAATCAGCCACCACGGAGAGAGTCAGTTGGCCAGAGTGTCAACGCACCTACTAGAGATGATTAGCAGGATGATGAGGGGACTGCTACCGACCCTCAGTTTCAACAAGAGTTAGAGGTGGCTTTAGACGATGATGATATAGTTTCAGGAGATACTCAGCCACTTGAGGCCAATGAGCCTCACCATAATGATATAGAAGTTGAACAGGTCCGTGAAGTAGAGGCACAAGAACAACAGCCATTTGTTATACAGCATGTTGTACTTGATTGGCTCAGAGATAGGATGAGAAGAAGCCCCAGTGAAGAGATTGATCCAGCGATAGAAATGGAAGAGTTGTTAAACAGGATCAATGTGCCTCCACAAAAGAAGAGAGCACGAAAATTTTCAAAGATATCGACTGATGAGGATGGCTCTCGCACCCTTCATATGGTTGTGCCACAGGTTGATTGTGATCGAGACGAAGCAGTGTCAGAGAATTATGTGATCACAACTATGGAGTTAAGACACCCCACAGGTGCACAGATTGTTGAGGAATGTGATAATTCCTACCAGGCACTCAAGGATAGATTATTTAAAAAGGAAGGAAAGTATAAGAAATTGAAGAAAGAACATAAGGCATTGATGGGATACATGTAGCACTTGTCTCGTCCTTGTGGACAGGAGATTCCAGCAATAGAGCTTCCAATCGAGTTATCCAAAGAGTCAGTTAGCGGCTTGATGGCACAGGAAGCAGATAAATGGGTTACGGGAGTTTGTGCCGAGACAGAAAAGTTCATGGAAGGCCTTGCTTATGCTTACTAGCAAGCTTCCAACATCATGGCACGTATGGAGGTAGTTGATCAGGCCTGGGGTGATGCTTCTGTTTATCAGAGCAAAGTTATTCAGCGTCTTGAGGCATTAAGGCATGTTCCTTTGCAGATGCTGATTGATGGAGGATTCATTCAGGAGAATGATAAATAAGACTTTTTTAGATGGTACTCTTCAGTAGTCACAGGACGTGGTTTCTTTGACACAGCACAGACAGATTCAGCTAGAGTTCGAAAGGCTATGGCAAACATTATTGATGGGGTCCAGAATACTTTGGAGGCAATATTTGCTAGACGCCTGAATCACAGTGAGGTGACTACTGATAATTTGAGGGGTAGGCTAGTGCCTTTCTTCTCAGAGGTGAAGACCTTTGTACAAGATGACTTTGAGAACACTTCTACTTTCTCCAGCTTGATTCAAAGCACGCAGGATTCCTTAGCCGCTTGGAGAAAATCTTGTGCACGGCATGAGCAGTCAGTCACAGTGTTAGAGTTTCAGCTTGATTACATTCTACCTATTTCAGTTCAGGAGGTTCAGGTTGTACTTGCTAGATTCATTGAGTTTGCAGCCAGGGAGAAGGGGAATGGGAATGCACTTCTGGATGATGATCTTCTAGAAAACTGATTGTGGGCATTAATTGCCTTTACTATTTTTGGAGTGAGTGGGAATCTTGGATTATTTATTATACCACTCCCCATTCTGGTAGTTTTTAGGGTTAGGGTTGAGGTGGCTTAATCTTATCCATTCTTTTGGTTGTAATCTGAGCCATCCATTGTGTTGGGCTATCTATAAAAGGGGGAGTCCCCCTCATTTGTAATTCATTAGAATAGAGATCAGATTAGAGGAGACACCAGAGAGTATACATTTTGTTAGAGAGATAGTTTGATAGCTTAGTATAGTGTGGAGAAGGAGGAAAGTTTTCCTTTGAAAACTTTGTAAGAGATTGTTGTGAAAAACTTTCATAATAAGATCTTTTCATTGATGGTGAAATTTGTCTTTGTTATGGATAGCTAGCAAGGTTTCTTCATCCTTTCGACTCCAAGTAGCGTAAAGTAGTTTAAGATTAGCATTTTCATTTCGTGCAAGTAGATAGTAGTTATGGATTTGTGGCATTGATAAAGGCAACTTCATTTTATTCCATACCACTAGCGGCTTGCTGACGGTAAGTTTTCCTTGTGTGGTCTACTGGAGCATTTCATAAACTTAACTTCAGTTGTAGCTCATGCCTTGGTATGCGTCGTTTTGATGGTATCTTGATGCTGGGTTGTAACTTGAAAATTTCTTACTATTCCCTTGAAGATTGCACCTACTTTGTGTAAGCTGTCCAGTATGAGGCGAAACAGAGTTTGGTCGAAGCTTGTTGAGATTGATCCCACATCCTGCCTTTAGAATAGAATCTAGAACCTTCTTACCCTTATACTCATTTACATTTCGTTCATCTTTGGTTAGTTTTAGGAAAACGTACTTATTGCTAAATCATCCGCATCATAAAAATCCCTTCCAATCATCCATCTATTGTTAACTACAAGTGTCTTGAACAATTGTGTAAGTCCCCTCATGAAAACAACAATTCACAACCAACCAACTGAGGGTATTCCAAGTATTTCGGAACCTTGGATTTGAACATGCGATCTATCTCGCAATCTTAGTGCACATAATACTTTGATCAAGAGAGAATAGAGTAGCCTTCGGACAACTTTGTTCTGCTGATTGGTGTGGTCACAAAAATCACATCAATAGGTCTGTGAAATTAGTGTTTTCATTCTTTAGGTTTGTTTGGGGTTAATTTAAGTGTGTGAATTGAAATCTGAGCCTAGCATTGCAATCAGGAAGCTTCAGAAAGGTTTCCATTAAAATTTCACTCAATTTGGAACCTTTTTCCTTAGAAATTTTGAAATTCTAACTGCTACACTGCGTTTAGAACACTTCAAAGTACTTGCTTGTAAAATTTGAGAAAATTCTGACAATTTTCTATTTTTAGCAGTTTTGGCTTCTGGAGCAATTTTTAGGGTTTGCATGTGGGTATGTGCAGGATCATCATGGAAAAAATAGGCCTTTAAGTGGCAAAAAATTTAGAAAAATCAGTGTTAGGCAACTTGACATAAAAAAATGAATAAGTTATCTATATTATTTCAAAAATATGTAAGAATAGAATCTGTAGAAAATTTAATGAAGTTTCTAAACTACTAGGTTTATTTAAAAATAAATAATATCTATTTGGTGAAAATTAGAAATTTCAATGCAGTAGTACTTAAATTTCAGGGAAAAAATAAGAAGTAGGTGTCTATCTGACCACCCTAAGCATAATAAAATGATAATATTTTTTTATAAGATTTTATATATAAGTAGAGGACTCATGTCTGGATGTGATCCATATTTTTTTGTAATTTTTTTCCAAGTAATTAATTAATTATGATTTTTTTATTACAACTTTTAAAAAATATAAAAACTCGTGTGTCTAACCACCTTAACTTGGTCAAAACTTCATGAAATTTAATTTTTTTTTTTAATCCTATAGTATGTGAAGCATAGAATGTGGCCCATGTTTTGGATTTAAAAAATGTGATACCATTTGAAAGTTATAGATGTTTTTCAATCAGCTTATCGATCAAGACTTTAGTCATAATTCTAATAGAAAATAAATAATAATAATTTATTAAATTCAAATTAAAGCATAATTTATATTGGTGGAAAGCTGAGAATCTCCTCTAAAAACCCTTTTCGTTTCATTAATTTTGGATAGAAAAAAAGTCATCAGCCACATACCCCACAAATACCCATAATATTGCCACTTTTTGGCCTACCATGATCCTGCACATACCCATATATGATTTTTCAATGCATGTCAGGATAGTCTTTATGGGTTTTTCGAGAGCTTTGCGATGATGTAACATGCAAGTCAAGTTGATGACTTACTATTTCTAGCAGGTACCCGCATGCAGACCAATTTTATGGGTTTTTCTAGGATTTTTGAGATCTCATGGGTGGTATGACATGAAAACACATCCTGTAGTTGGTTGGCCACTTTTCAGGCACTTACTATTTTTAGCAGGTTCACTCCAGCAACTCCCAGATCTTTAGTTTCATGAGCAGAGCAATCCAAAACAAAAACAGATTCAAACAGAGGTTAGTTGAGGCACATGCAAGTCAAATTAGGGTTTCCAACTTTGGTGCCTAAAATGAGGGGTAAAACTCGAGAAAAATTAAAAAATGATGTATCCCATTGTGATCAACATCTTCCAAGCAGTCTACTAGTAAAATTTGAGTGCAATCTACATACTTACTATTTATAGTAAGTGACCTCTAGAATAGGGCTAAAAATAGCAGGTCAGCGCGAAGAGAAAGTTTGAACAAGTCAAACAAGTCATGAGGATCACATGGAGCGAATTTGAAGTCAAGAGGAGTTGCAGAAGTTTGAAAACCAAGTAGTTACTAAAAATAGAAAACCAGGGCAAGCCAGTCAAAATTGGCTAAGTATTCGAGAGCCACCTTTAGAAGTTTCCTCAGATGCAAAATGCCCAAGTCATCAAGGTGGTATGCAAACTTTCTAAGTGATGAGAATGGCAAGAGACCCCTTGAAATGTGCCCAAAGTTAGAAAGGTAGCAAGAAATTTTGCTAAGTCACAAAGTGGAAGCTAGACCCTCAAAATGCGCCTGTCAAGGTGGAATGAGCTGAAAATTTTCTAAGTTACAAAATGGAAGAGCAACCCCTTGAATGCGCCCTCAAGATGGAAGCACATGGTGCCATATGTGCCCAAGGGAAAGAATACCAAGGGGCAAAATTTTCTAAGCCAAAAGCATGAACTTGAAGCTCCCCCTCCAATATGCACCCTCAACTGGAAGCTTAACCCCTCTAATGCGCCCTCAAATGGAAGGAGCCTACCTAGCAAATGTCTCATCTTGTGAAGGAGGTTAGATATTTTTTCCAAGGCGTTGAAAATGGCAAGAGACCTACCTAAATGCGCCCAAGGCAGTATATCAAGTAGAAGAATTCTTATAAGTTAATGAAATTGGAAGGAGCCCCCCTCAAATGTTCCCTCAAATGGAAGAGGGCCCCCATGATTGCACCCTTAGGTTGGAGAGGAAATTTCTAAGTGGTTAAAAACCAAAGCACACCACCTCAAATGCGCCCAAGAGTAGGAAGGAATTTGAAAAGTTTCTAAGTCTTTGAAGATGGAAGAACACCCCCTTGAATGCGCCCTCAAAATGGAAGAACACCTTGTCAAATGTGCCCATGAGGAATGAGATGAAGGAAACACCTAAGGCATGTCAAAGTGGAAGCAAGGGGTCTCATATGCGCCCAAGGTAGTAAGAGGTGTGGAAAATTGTCTAAGGCAAAATGGAAGTACGACCTAGAAAATGCGGCCAAGAGAGGTTGTTTGAAGGAAATTTTCCAAGCCATGAAAAATTAAATGAACCCCTTCCAAATGTGCCCAAGGCTAGAAAGGATAAATAAACATTAGTGAAGAATATGTTTCAAGGGTGGAAAAAATTAAATGAACCCCTTCATATGCACCCATGGATAATAAAGTTGAAAAATATTTTTATAAGGGGAATAAATTTTAAAAAGAAAAAAAAACATGCCTTGCCTTGTGATTTTAAAATGGACGTCGGATTTATAATTGAAAATTTTTTCTAGGGGGAATAAAATATTTTTGAGAGGGATAAAATAAAATGCGCCTAAGTCTTCTGAGAAATTTTTTTATGGCACCTAAAAGATGAATTTTGATGGGGTGAAATTTTCAAAATTTTCAAATAATAATTGTTGCAAATTGCCAGAGGAGGGAAAATTTTGAACTTCCGCAGAGTAGTGGAGGAAGAATTAAATGAGTTTGCTAAAATGGGCGTTCTTCTAGAAGACGAAATATTCTTAGACTTAGTTATAAGAGCCATGAAAATTTTCATTTCTCCTCACAGCTGCAAGAGTGAATTTAAGACTTTGAAGGTGAGAAGAAAAGTGTGAAGAGAAGTTGTTAAAGTGAGCAAGCTTGGGCGAAGTTTTTCTAAGTGCCATAGGTTATTGAGCTTTGGAGTTAGAAATTTTGAGCTTTGGAGTTGGAAATTTTGATGTTTGGAGTTTGAAGTTTTAATGTTGAAGGCTCTTATTTTTGAAGTTAACTCCATATTTTGGACATCTTGAGGTGATTTTCTTTCTAAGTCTAAATTATAATGTCTATATTCTATTTTGCAGGATGGTTGAGGCAGGAAGAGGAGATGTTGTAGGAGAGACTAAAAGAGAAAACAAGGATGCAAATGTTGAATCCAGCAAGGCTAATGCGTCCAGGCAGGCAGTAATAAAGAAATCAGTAAGCCATTTCTTCCTAAATCAAAGTTTACTTCAAAGTTGGGAGGGTTGATTGACACAAACCTTGGCTCATTCAGGGCACTTAGAAGTTGAATGTACGGGCAAGGAGGCCATCCTCCATTAGTCACTACACACCATATTATGAAGAGTGGAATTTATGCAACTGTTAGTTTTCCACCAGCCATTCAGTGTCTAGAACTAATCATGGAGTGCGCCAATTGTTATAGGCCAGAGCGAAGAAGAATTGTTTCTCCTAATGGCAAGTTATTTGCCAATCTCATGCCTGATGCCATTGGAGAGGCGTTTGGACTTCCCACTTCTAATAGGATGCTATACAAAACAAAGGAAAGATCTGAAAAGATGTACGCCTCCTCTTTTGAGAGATGTGTTGGGATGATTAATTTAGTTTGGATGCAAAAACCCAAGCCTACTCGAACCAAGCTGCCTAAGCAGATTATATCAGATGATGTGAAGCAAGAGTACTGTGACTTGATAATGATGCTCAGCCGGGTAAACGGAAGCTCTCAATCATATGTTTTTGAGCCATGAATGTTTTATTACATCGGAGTTGTCATGGAGGGGAAGGAATGTGTTGATTGGGCAAGGATGATAAGTGACAATTTAGATGAGTAGTTTAGGCACTTGAGGAGAACAAAGACATTCTACATGAGTTCATATGTCATATATGTGTTGGCTCA
This sequence comes from Sequoia sempervirens, assembly GCA_007258455.2. Taxonomy (NCBI): domain Eukaryota; kingdom Viridiplantae; phylum Streptophyta; class Pinopsida; order Cupressales; family Cupressaceae; genus Sequoia; species Sequoia sempervirens. The sequence goes on along the minus strand of VDFB02279833.1, from coordinate 100,494 downwards.
AATGACCAAGTATAGAGGAATTACTTACAAGGAGCCAATTGGATGTGGGCCTGAGCAGTTTAAAATCTATGAGGCTTGTCGGCAGTTGCACCTGACCAACACCGCCAACTACAAAAGGGTGAATGATGCCTTCATGATGCATATAACAAGGACTCTTCAGCAGAGAACTCAACAAAGAATTTCAAAAGAGGCCTAGGAGCTGATCGAAGAGTACGGATATTGGTTTATCCAATTTCCAAAGTTCACCTATATCAGGCTGCAGGGGTTTACATCGTATCCGTACAGATTAGCGAGGTACCCCACTGACATAATGGTAATGTTGGAAGTGTCCAGGCAGCTCATTGCCTATGACAAAATTCAAAAGAAGAAAAATAAAGGAGGATTAGACTTCCCAATTACCATGGGAAATTCAAATGAAGTTTTTCCCTCGTTAGAGGTAGCCAAAGAAGTTGAGGATGAATTGCAGTTCTTCCACCTCACATACCACACCGGCAGGCAGGACTTCGATCCTTACAATAACATCAGAATGGTGTAGAATGTAGAATACAAGCACAAGGATCATATTGAAGATTTTTGGGCTAATGTGGTGGATGATGCTAAGCTTAGAAGAAGGATGTTTTCTAGAATACCTTTGAACATGGTTAGAGAGTGCGAGATTATTCCAATTCCAGACCAGGTGGAAGAGGACGTGAATGTTATACAACTTGATTATGCGACCATGAGAAATATAGTAGTCCCTCTTCCTGGTTGGTCAGAGCCTGAGATTACAGATTTGGATACATTATGTATACCAGTGCTAACATTTACAAGAAATTGGGTGGAGAGGCATGTGAAAAGACTTAAGAGCAGGTCAATTTGTCTCACTTACAATTTTATGGGTGACAAGAGGCTGCTAATAGTCAAAAAAGGGAAGCAGGTCACCCAAGCTTCAGAGCCACGAAGAGAGGAACAGGTTCAACAAATGCCTCAGAGAGCTGAAGAAGCATCATCTACACCATCACGGGCCCGCTCTCTAAGTGTACAGGAGGTCTCATTGTTTGCGGACCAAATAAATAGACTGAATGAAGAACAAGAATTATGAGAAGTAAATCAGCCACCCTATAGGGATTCATTTGGTCAAAGTGTCAATGTTCCTAGAAGAGACAATCAATAGGAAGAAGAAGAGGAAACAGCCACAGATACCCACTTCCGACGGGAGATTGAGGCAACTTTAGAGGATGAGACTACTGCGGGGTAGGAGGCTCAAGTTTCAAAAGAAGATACCCAATAGACAGAGGTTGATGAGCCTCATAAAAATGTTAATAGAGAAGAAGTACATGAAGAAGAGGCGAGAGAAGAGCAGCCACTTATTGTTTGTGACCCATAGTAGGCAGTGCCTGATTGGCTAAGGGAAAGAATGAGAAGGGGTTCTATTGAGGAGACTGGCCTGGCAATTAACATGGAAGAATTCCTTAGTAGAATTAGTGTACCACCAAAGAAGAAAAGGGCCAGAAAATTCTCAAAGATTTTTGTGGATGAGGATGGTTCTCGTACACTGCATGTAGCCGTTCCTAGGATTGAGTGTGATCCAGATGATGCTATGCGAGAAAATTATGTGATTACTATTGTTGAGCTAGACCATCCCACTTGAGCTCAGATAATTGAGGAGTTTGATAGCTCCTATCAGGAACTTAAGGAAAAGTTGCTCTGAACTGAAGGAAAGTACAAACGATTGACGAGGGAGCATAGGACATTGGTTGGTTACGTGCAACACCTAGCCTATCCGTGTGGGAAGGAGAATCCAACAGCTGACCTTCCAGTAGAATTCCCAAGAGAATCAGTTAGCGGCTTGAAGGATTTGAGGAAGATGACTCAAGAGGCAAATAAGTGGGTTGGCAGTGTTCGCACAGAGATAGAGACAAAGAAGTTCATGGAGGATCTCGTTCATGCTTATCAGCAGGCCTCGAGCATTTTGGCACGCATGGATACCGTTGATTAGACCTGGAGCAAGACTCATATCTATCAGAGTAGGACTATTCTTCATTTGGAGGCTTTGATGCACATGCCCTTACAGACTCTGGTGGAGGGAGGCATGATACAAGAGGGTGATAGATGTGACTTCACTGGTTGGTATTCTTTAGTGGTCACGAGCCAAGGCTTCTTCGATGCGGCACACGAAAATTTGGCTAGAGTTAGAAAGGTTATGGGAAATATCCTAGAAGGAATCCTGAACACACTCAAGTCTATATTTGCTAGGAGATTGACTTCAGGGGAGATGGCTGTTGATGGCCTAAAGAATAGAATGGGGCCTTTCTTTTCGGAGGTAATGTCATTTGTTCAGGATGATTTTGAAAATGTTTCGACCTTCTCTAGCATTGTTCAGAGTACTCAGAATGCCTTAGTCACTTGGAGAAAATCTTGTACTCGGCATGGACAGATAGTCGTGGTGCTTGAATTTCAGCTCAACCATATTCCGCCTATTTCAATTCAGGAGGTTGAGGCGGTGTTAGCTAGGTTCGTCGAATTCGCTGTCAAAGAGAAGGAGAATGGAAACGCCTTGATGGATGATGACCTTCTAGAGGATGACGGTGGGCATTAATTGCTCATTATGACTTCGAGAGAGAGTGAAGAATCTTTTTCTCATTTATTACCCCACTCCTCTTTGTGGCAGTTTTTGGGGAAGACGGGGCTTATGTGGCTCAATCTGAGCCCTTCATTGTAATTGAATATGAGCCATCCATTGGATTTGGCCATCTATAAAAGGGGCATCCCCCCTCATTTGTACATTATTAGATCATTAGAAGAGAGGAAACTAGGAGATAGAGCATAGAGAAATAGAGAGCATAGGTTGATAGCATAGTTTAGATTGAAGAGGAAGAAAAGTTTTCAAATTGAATGTTTTGTAAGAAGTTGTTGTGAACACTCCTATAATAAAAAGAGTTATCATTGCATGTGGTTTCATCTTTTGTTGTGGGTGGCTAGCAAGATTTCTTCGTCCTTCCAATTCACTTAGAATCTTAAAGTAGAGATTAGAGTAAAATAGATTTTATTTCATGTAAGTAGATGATAGTTGTGGAATGTGGTGTTTAATTTGAGCAAGCTTCGCTAATGCATACCACTAGTGAGCTCACTGATAGTGAGTTTTCCTTGTGTGGTCAACTGGAATATTGTGGACCTAACTTCAATTACGGTTTATATGTTGGTATGTGTCGTCGTGATGGTATCTTCATGTTGAATCGTGATCTGAATATCTCTAGCTACTCCTTTGAAGATTGCACTGGTTTTGTGGAAGCTATCCAAGGTGAGACAAAGTAGAGCTTGGTTGATGTTTGCAAGAGTTGATCTCCATGTCTCCCGTTTAGAGTAGATCATAGCATTTCTAATCCCTACAACCATTCAATTCAGTACTTTCCGGTTAGTTTAGGAAACTCGAACTTCACTGAGAAATCTTCTGAATCTTTAAAACCCACTTTCTCTTCGAGTGAACAATTATGTAAGTCCCCTTGAAATACCAGCAAATCACATCAAGCCAACTAAGACTACGTCCATTTCATAAAGGAACCTTGGAGTTGAATGCATGATCTTTCTCACAATCTTAGCATGCATGATATTTTGTTCAAGAGAGGATAGAGTAGCCGTTGGGAAACTTTATTCTGTGTTGGTGTGGTCATAAAACACCCGTCAACAAGTAGATATTATATATGACATAACAATAAAAAAAGTCACACAGAGAGAATCATAGTAGTGTTTGTGTATAGACCTCTACATCATTCGAAGAGAAGACATTCTTATGATGGAATTTTAAAATTCAATATATGAAGATATCAATACCAATATACATAGAGATCCAAAAGACAATGTCTTTCACAGATTTTATGAATTGAATAATGAATGCAAAATATTGAACTCTTACTATGAATGGATCAAGGTTTGAGCCTAGACCTCACAAGGATTTCCAAATTTTCAGTAAAGAATTCATGGAGAAAAAGAAAAAAATAATTTAAAACTAGAACCCCAAGAAGTCACGTAGTCAATGAATTGGACACAAACCCATTCTAATCAACAAAATAATGATTTATCTTATTGCAAGAAGGACTAGTGGTAGCCAAAACAAACTTATAAGAGAATACTTTATTCTTATCCAATAAATCTTGCGAGCTAAGCCAATGTTGGAGCAAAGAAGCAATGACATCAGAGAAAGGGGAAAATCTGATCAAGAATAAAAAATGAGAAGGTGGAGTACAGGAAAGTAAACACATGAGAGCCACAAATTAAGGAAAGGATTTCAACAATTATTATTATTGGTTTTGAGTTTTCTATCATCAACCAATGATAAGCAATTTGAAAATGCTGACACTAATTAGGAATAAAAAATAATGGATTCAAAATACCATTATTATATGAATGGTCTAAACAAGAAAATGATTTCCATTTTAATAACAAGAATACATTTTTATTTTTTTACTAGGTTCTAAGTAACTCATCTTTTGAGATGGATGCAAACAAATTTGTTCACCAAGATAATTCACTTTTTGAAATTGAGGCAGACACATCTCCTAGTTCAAGTTATACAACTTGTGATAATATCATAGTAGTGCAATGGGAGTTAAATGGTGAAATGGTTCTTCATAAGGAACAACCCTCAAAAAAGTTAGAAGTTGTAGAGAGAGAAATTAGAAGAGTTGGGTATGATTTATAGAGCTTTGCAAGGTAGTATGGATAGTCAAGCAAAGTTGTTTGAAGACAAGAAAGATAAAATTGTTAAGAAACCACATTAGCAAGACTTAGCAACAGATGGGTAGTTAATGAAATGCATTGTATCATTAGAGATTCAAAGTATTTCTCAAATTTATTTGGGCTCACTGTATCTTCAAATAACTCAATCAAGTGGAGAAGAAATTTTGGAACATCCTAGTTTGTGATTGGTTGAGGACAAACAATCTCTACAAGAACCAACAATAATGTCCTATTTTTTAAAATAAAGCCAAGTTAAAACCCAAAACGCCCATCATATATTTTCTATGGTTTTGAGAATTAAATAATTTCTCTCAAAATATTAATCAAAGGTCATAAAAGAGATTTGAAGAGTTATATGTCTTTTAGAAAACTCTATCTAAAAGAGGCCAAACAAAAGAAGCATAATGATCAACCATTTTATTTTCTGACTTTTACTCCTTGTTAGAATATTGCACTGCACTGTAGTTTAATTAATCTGAAGACGATACACCTCTAGGTCAAGAATTGAAGACCCCCTTATTTCTATCATTGTTTGAAGAAGACATACTGCTGTTTTTATTTGATATATATGTGATGGCATCAACACCACTCCAAGGGTTTGTGCATTGAATCATCATATCGCTGTTCAATTGTTGTCAGACTCCAGGGAAGGAATCAACTGTTCAATCGTGTAAAGTATTGCAGGGAATAAAATGTTCAGTATAATAGGCTGCTTGTACATGGCTGAGAATTGATACTCTACCAGCTACCTTGGTTGCTCACATAGGTCCCAATACTGAAGTTGAAGACCGCTTGTACGGATTCAAATATATTGCTCGTTGGCAGTTCCTTTGAATGCCATTAGTAAGAATACATTGCTGGTGACAACTACTTAGCACCATCTATTCAATCAGGTTTATAGGAATAGTGGCTTCTACAGTGCTATGTTTTCGGTAGCTTGGGAACATCTGATTATGGTAGTGTTCATTCAATATTTAAATGAAGGTAGCAGATTGTGTGGAACTGTTGTGTCTATCTGATGGAATTGCTCCAATTTATCCAAATTTATATTCATTGCCAAATATTCCAACTTTGCAAATAAATTCATATTTAAATTGTGTGCCTTGCCACAAATACTTGGAACTAACTAGAAATTTGATCCTAATCTAGTGGATAATCTGATTTGTGATGTTAACAGAGGTAAAATTGTTGATCTGAGTTAAATTGATAGAATTTGTAAAAAATTTCAATTTCAGTATTACATTCAATGACCAAAAAATATAATAAAAATTTTCTATAAACCCTATGAAAAATTGCAAACTATCACAAAAATATGGATGTATTCTCTAACAGAAATCCTAGACTGTGGCATTTGTGGGAAATAAGCCACACTTGGACCACTGATGGTGTGGCCAAAGAGGGGCTAGTAGCTCAGTTGGTATAGCACTCCAACAACAAATGGAAATTCCAATTTTGAATCCTACTTGGTTCGTATAAGTTGTAGCTCAACATGTGGTATCAAAGCTAGGCTAGTAGCTCCAAGCATTTACAATGTGGCTTAAGAGGGGTGTTAGAAATAGGCGAAACTCATAATGATGATGAGTTGGCAAAAGAAATGTCACTAGCTTAGTTGATATAGCACTCCAACAACAAATGGAATGTCCTAGGTTCAAGTCCTACCTAGTCTATATGAACTATAGCTCAACAACATTGAGTGTTTCCAAGCTATTCTTTACTTCTTTTACAAACATAAAAACTTAACTTAGAATTGTTGAAAACCCTAGGCGCTTGAGTAGGAAACAAAAAATCTACTAAAAATACTTTTAGTTCTATTAACAAGGTCTTCTAACCTTTAACTTGGTGACAATCTCTATAGAATCATTCTTTTGAATGAATAATCAACTAGAGGTGATTATGAATGAATCCATGTGGTGCGGAATAATTTGCATCTAATATGGAAAATGTGCACTCCATAGGTAGTTTCCATTTTAAAATGGATTATAATTTACAAAATGCATGAAAAAGGAACCTTTTCCATTTGAAATTCGAATATGAGTGGAAAAGCACATGCTTTGTTGTTGGAATAAAATTCAAATGACACATAGAGACTATAGCTCTGATACCAATTTGATGGAATGAAATCCAAAATACACACAAAAAGACAATAACTTTGATACCAATTTGTGGAATGGGACCCAAACAAAACAACTATAGAGACCAAATGAAAATAACGCAATTCATGAAATAGAGAAATTGTATTTTCTATTAATGTCAAAACATCTTTTACAACATCATGCATTTTTGGAGAAACTATGTGTTGTGACCTTTTCACACATCGCCCCATTCAAAATGGGGACCCCTAATTTTTGCTCCATTCTGGTCTTTTGGGCTTTGGTTTTTGTCTCTCTCTGCCTGTCTCTTTTCTGGTGTCTTCCTTTTCGGGGACATGCTCGCCATTGAGCTTAAACGTGAAATTTGGCTGAGTCTGAAAATTATGGTTTACACTTTCCTAGTCAATTTGAAACCAAATGTAGTGAATAAATTGAAAATTGAGATTAACATTGAGGTCAGTGTGCCTCCGGCAAACTTCCACTGAAATTTCATCAGATCCTGACAACTTACTATTTTTAGTAAGTGTGTAATTTTGGGCATTCTCTCGGCATTTTTGAAATTCCGATAGTCACACTGCATTCAGAGCACATCAAGCTGCTCACTGGCAAAATTTGAGCTGAAACAGACAACTGGCTATTTTTAGCAGTTCAGCTTCCATAGCAGATTTCAGGGTTTAGATGCGAAGTTTTTCAGCGCATGTCTGCATATTCCTTCTGGGTTTTCAGAGACCTTCGCGATGGTGTAACATGCAAAGCGAGATGATAACTTTCAGAGTTCAGCCTTCCGAGGCTATTTTTAGGGTTTGCATGTCAGGGTTTCCTTTGCATGTTTGCATATTCTTTATGGGTTTTTCAAGAGCTTCGCAGTGATGTGACATGCAAACGGAGATAACCACTCATTTAGGAACTTATTATTTTTAGCAGATGCATCCTGGCAGCCGCTTCCCAGCACTCCAGAATCATGAGCTGATTGCAATGCAACAGAAACGAGAACAAACAGAGGTCATTTGATATGCATGCAAGATGAATTAGGGTTTCCAGCTTCAAGACCCAAAAAGAGGGGTAAAAAGTCAGAATTTTCAAAAACCAGTGTATACCACCGCGATCAACGTCTTCCAAGCTATCTGCTGATAAAATTTGAAGGCAAACGGAGCACTTACTATTTATAGTAAGTCATTTCAGAAAAAAGGCTAAAAATAGATAGTTAGCAGCAAGCGCCGATGTTAGCAGGCAGGTCACGTGGTGAGAAGCGCCTCATTCGAATTTCAAATCAAACGGAGTTGTGGAGATATTAGAAACAAGCAGTTACTATAAATGGTAAATCACCTCCAAAAATATGCTATTTTTAGCAGGCCAACTCAGAACAGCAGTGTGAACAGGTTGGCAAGGTCATGTGGATCCAGTGTTTAAAATTTCAAAGCAATCTAAGCTTCTAAAGTATGAAAATCAAAGACTTACTATTTATAGTAAGGCATAGAGAAGCTGGCAAAGACGAAGAAAAAATGTCTAAGTCTGAGTTTCATCCTGCAGACCCCTCCATATGCGCCCAGATTGCCAAGGAGAAATAAGGTGGTGACAAATATCTTAAGTGTTGGTAAAAGCCTCTTGCCACCTCCAAATGCGCCCACCTCAAGTCATGCATGCAAAAATATTCCAAGTGAAAGTTTTATCCTCCTGCTACCTCAAATGCACCCAAGTTGGTAGAGAAATCAAGGAAAATTCCTAAGGCATAAGTTATATCCACCTCCTATGGAAAAATGCGCCCTCATGCAAGGTCTCATGTTTGAAAATTTTCTAAGTATAAAACTCATCCTTCACATGATGCAAAATGTGCCCATTCAACAAGCAAGGCAAAGAGGTCAAAATGTTTCATCCTCCACACATAGCTAAATGCGCCCTCAAGATATGGCATGCAAAATATTCTCTAAGTATATGTTTCATCCTCCTAGAGGCATCAAATGTGCCCATCTTGAGAGGAAGTCAAAGATTCAAAGAAAGGTCAAAGTGTTAATCCTTCATGCATGCTCAAATGCACCCAAAAGAGGCCATGTGAAGACAAAAAGAAGGAAGCTCAAGGGTCATCCTTCACATCATGCAAAATGTGCCCATCATAGAGAAGCCAAAGTTTCATCCACCTCACCATAGGATATGTGCCCAAACAAGGAAAGTCAAGAGTCAACAAAGCAAAAGGTGGGGTTTGAAAAGTTCATCCTTCATGCATGCTCAAATGCGCCCAAAAGAGGGCATGTGAGGACAAAAACGAGGGAGATGAAAGGTCACATGTTGAGCGTAGTAAAAGTTATTTCTCCCACACATGCTAAAGGCGCCAATTAAAGAGTGAATGTTGAGTTAGAAAGTAAAGTATAAAGGTGGTGTAAGTGTTGCTAGGCGTTGAAAATGCCAAGTGATGGGAAATATGCTAGGCACGGGTGTGAAGCATCCTCTTCTAAGTGCTAAATGCGCCAAGTGCAAGGTGATATGAATAAAAATAATATGCTAGGCGTTGGGATTTTTAAATGAAAATGTCCTTCATGGTATAATATGCACCCAAGGTAATGGAAATAATTTTCCAAAGTAACAATAAAAAAAAAAATTCACTAAGGCAAAATGGATGAAGTTGAATAGAATTTCCTAAGGCAAAGTTTTCAAAAATGCAAAGTGATCCAAAATTTTTCTAAGGCAAAATATTTTCTTCCTTGAGAACATACGCCTAGACTCTGAGATGATAAAATTTTCCTGAACATGGATGAATTGCTAGAGATGAAGTTGGAGAGTGCTAGCATTGCAGGATGGATTTAAAAATTTCCAAGTCAGAGCAACACAAGATGTTCACAGATGTGAAGAACGGATTTAAATTGAGTGAAAATTATTTTTCCAACGTTCAAAATTGTAAAAATTTAAATGAACCCGTTCGTTGTGTACCCATGGATTCTTCATGTTTTGGAGAAAATTTTCTTCTGGGTACTTATGATCTTCAATGAGAAACGGATTTCCATGTCTTCTGCACTTCGCCAACGCTTTTCGGATGAAGAATTTAATCGGTGCTCGAATTGTGAAATTTTCCTAAGGGAAATTTTAAAATTTTCTAAGGAAAATTTAAATAAAATGTGTTTTCGAAAGGAAAATGCTTCAACGATGAATTTAAAATGAATTGCCTAGTTGTTTTTGATTGAATTCTTCACAAGATGAATTTTCTAGAGCCAAGGAGAAATAAAATTTGAATTCAAGTGACAGAGCTCCGGCTGGTGAATTAAATTGATTAAAAGATGAATTTAAATTAAACATTTTCGAAAATGAATTAAAACATGCCTGTCAAAGTTGAAATTCTAGAAGATTAAGATTCCTAACGTCAAAAGACAAGTGTCAAAAATGCAAGAGGAGGGAAATTTGAATGGAGTAGTGGATATTTAATGTACTGGCTAAACTTAGCCTTCTTCTAGAATTCAAATTCCCTATATGAGCTGAAGGTTATTCACTTCTTTTTCACAGCTGAAGAAAATCGAATTTGCTCTGAGTCCAGTGTTGCAGTGAGTTGCTGGGGTTGAAGTTCGAAATTTGTTGAAGGAAGTTGTTGAAGCTGAAGTGTGAGTGGGCAAGTGGAAGATTCGATTTGTTGAGTTGAGTATGAGGATTGAGAATTGCTGTGGCTGCAACTATTGAAGAAGTTCGAATTTTCTTGAAGAAAATTAATTTGTTGAAAGTGCGAACTTGCCAATCTGATTTGAAGATTGAAGAAGTACGAATTTGAAAGAGTTCAAATTGCTGATTGAAGCTAGGCGATTTTCTGAAAGTATTGAAGTTGCTACAGCCAGGCTAAGAAATTTGATAAGTTTCATTAAAGTTGCTGAAAGTATTAAAGTTGCTGAGACTTTCTAAGTGATTGATAATTCGAAATCTGTTGAAGGAGAAGTTGAGGTTTGCAAACGAGATATAATATTGCAACTTCTTGAAGTCGACTGGCAGCCCTGCAAAACATTTTATTTATTTTTCTAAGTTAATTTGCTAATGGATGTTTATTGCTTTACAGATGGCTAAGGCAAGAACAACTAGCAAGCACAACAATGGTGCATCCAGGCAAGCTGTTATCAACAAGCTAAGCAAGCCTTTCATGCCAGTCAAAGTTTACCTCGAAGTTGGCCAAGCTTGCTGACACGAACTTGAGCTCTGTCAACTTGGAGACTTTCAAGAACAGAATGCTAGGGATTGGTATCATCAACCTTTAGCCACTTCACACAACATCATTCAAAGTGGATTATATGTAGCTGCTGGTTTCCCACGAGCCATTCAGTGTTCGGAGGTGATGATGGAGTGCACCAACTGCTATGAGAAGGATCACAGATCGATTATGTCACCGGATGGTCAAGTGCTCGCTAACCTCACTCCTGCTGCTATTGGTGAAGCTTTTGGGATTCCAGCACACAGGAATATGATTTACAAATTGAGGGAACGAGTTGAGCGAATGTATGCTTCTGCGTTCGAGAGATGTACGGAGACAATCAATACTCGCTAGATGAGCAACCCCAGGCCCTCTCGTACGAAGTTGCCAAGGAAAATTATAGCAGATGACTTGAAGCAGGAGTATTGTGATCTTATCATGATGTTGAGTCGAGTTGGAGGTTGCCCTCAAGCTTTTATTTTCGAGCCATGGATGTTCTATTACATCAACCTCGTGCTGGAAGGAAAGGATTACGTCAACTGGGCTGAAATGATCAGTGACAATTTGCACGAGCAGCTCCCGAGTTTGAGAAGAATAAAGACATTCTATATGGGCTCTTACATCATTTACATGCTGGCCCATATGATGAAATACAAAAGGATTTCATATAAGGAGCCAGTTGATGTGGCTCTCACCAGTTCAAAATTCATGAGGCTTGTCTGCAGTTGCACTTGACAAGTACTACTCATTACAAGCGTGGCAATGACGCCTTCACCATGCACATCACAAGAACACTTTAGGAGCGGATGCATCATAGGATCTCGAGGGAAGCTCAGGAATTAATTGAGAGGTATGGGAGTTTGTTTATACAATTTCTGAAGGTTTCTTACATAAGGCTGCAAGGATTTTTTTCTTATGCATATAGACTGCCTAAGTACCCAACCAACAAAATTTTAATGTTAGAGATATCTAGGCAATTGGTTGCCTACGATAAGATTCAGAAGAAAAGGAAGAAGGGAGGAGTTGACTTCCCAGTTGTCATGGGAAATTCAGATGAAGTGTGTCCTTCATTACAGGCAGCTAGAGAAGCTGAGAGCGAGCTTCAGTTTTATCACTTTTCCTATCACACCAGCAGACAACACTATGATCCACATAACAATATCAGATGGGTACTATCAAAGGAATTTAAACATAAGGAAAACATTGAGGATTATTGGGCTGGTGCATTAGACGAGGCTGAATTCAGGAAGAGAGTGTTCTCTAGGTTGCCATTGAGTATGATCAGGGAGTGTGAAGCCATCCCAGTACCAGACCAGGTGAGCGAGGACATAAGTGTTCTCCATCCAGATTATGATGATGTGAGAGATACTCCGCTTCCACTTCCAGATTGGTCAAAACCAGAGATTGCTGATTTGGACACACTTTCCATTCTAGTCTTGACATTTACCAGAGCATGGGTTGACAGGCATGTGAGTAGATTGAAGAGTAGGTCGATTGCATTGACTTACAATTTGATGGGAGATCATAGGACACCCACCACCAACAGGAAGAAACAAATTACACGGGGTCCAGAATCTCGAAGGAAGGAGCCAGTCCGGCAGGAGCCTGTTCAGCGGGAACCTCCAAGAGTTGTAGTTGAATCACCCACGCCATTGGAGACACGTTCTCTAAGTATACAGGAGGTTTCACTTTTTGCTGATCAAAGAAATGCATTGAATCAGGTGCAAGTGGTACAAGAAGATAATCAGCCACCACGGAGAGAGTCAGTTGGCCAGAGTGTCAACGCACCTACTAGAGATGATCAACAGACCGATGAGGGGACTGCTACTGACCCTCAGTTTTAGTGGGAGTTAGAGGCGGCTTTGGACGATGATGATATAGTTTTAGGAGATACTCAGCCACTAGAGGCCGATGAGCCTCACTAGAATGATATAGAAGTTGAGCAAGTCCATGAAGTAGAGGCACAAGAACAACAGTCGTTTGATATACAATATACAGTACCTGATTGGCTCAAAGAAAGGATGAGAAGAAGCCCCAGTGAAGAGATTGATCTAGCGATAGAAATGGAAGAGTTTTTGAATAGGATCAGCGCGCCTCCACAAACGAAGAGAGCAGGGAAATTTTCAAAGATTTCGACTGATGAGGATGGCTCTCCCACCCTTCATATGGCAATGGCACAGGTTGATTGTGATCGAGATGAAGCAGTTCCCGAGAATTATGTGATCACAACAGTGGAGTTAGGACGTCCCACAGGTGCACAGATTGTTGAAGAATGTGATAACTCCTACCACGCCCTCAAAGACAGATTATTTAAAAAGGAAGGAAAGTATAAGAAATTGAAAGGGAGCATAAGGCTTTGATAGGATATATGCAGCAATTGTCTCGTCCTTCTGGACAAGAAATTCTAGCAATAGAGCTTCCAGCCGAGTTATCTAGAGAGTCATTTAGTGGCTTGTTGGAGTTGAGAAAGATGGCACAAGAGGCGGATAAATGGGTTATAGGAGTTCGTGCTGAGACAGAAAAGTTTATGGAGGACCTTGCTCATGCTTTCTAGCAAGCTTCTAGTATTACGGCACATATGGAGGTAGTCGATCAAGCCTGGGGTGATGCTTCCATTTATCAGAGCAAAGTTATTCAGCGTCTGGAGGCATTGAGGCATATTCTTTTGCGGATGCTGATTGATGGAGGAGTCATTCAGGAGAATGATAGATACGACTTTTCTAGATGGTATTCTTCAGTAATCATAGGACGTGGTTTCTTTGATGCAACATAGGCGGATTCAGCCAGAATTAGGAAGGCTATGGCCAACATTATTAATGGGGTCCAAAATACCTTTAAGGCTATATTTGCTAGGCGGTTGAATCCCGACGAGGTGATTACTAATAATTTGAGGGGTAGGCTGGTGCCTTTCTTTTTAGAGGTGAATACCTTCGTACAAGATGACTTTGAGAACACTTCCACTTTCTCCAGCTTGATCCAGAGCTCATAGGATGCCTTAGTTGCTTGGAGAAAGTCTTGCACACGGCACGAGTAGTCAGTCATGGTGTTAGAGTTCCAGCTTGATTGCATTCCACCTATTTCAGTTCAGGAGGTTCAGGCTATGCTTGCTAGATTCATTGAGTTTGCAGCCAGAGAGAAGGAGAATGGGAATACACTTCTGGATGATGATCTTCTAGAAGACTGATTGTGGGCATTAATTTCCTTTACTATTTTGGGAGTGAGTGGGAATCTTTGATTCATTTATTGTACCACTCCCCATTCTGGCAGTTTTTAGGGTTATGGCTGAGGTGGCTTAATCTTAGCCATTCTTTTGATTGTGATCTGAGCTGTCCTTTGGACTGAGCTATCTATAAAATGGGGAGTCCCCTTCATTTGTAATTCATTAGAATTAGAATAGAGATCCGATTAGAGGAGACATCAGAGAGATAGTTTGATAGCTCGGAGTAGTGTGGGGAAGGAGGAAAGTTTTCCTTTGAAAACTTTTGTAAGAGATTGTTGTGTAACACTTTCATAATAGAATATTTTTTCATTGATGGTGAAATTTGTCTTTGTTATGGACAGCTAGCAAGGTTTCTTCATTCCTTCAACTCCAAGTAGCATAGAGTAGCTTAAAGTAGTACAATTTTCATTTCATGCAAGTAGATAGTAGCTGTGGATGTGTGGCATTGATCAAGCAAGCTTCATTTCATTCCATACCACTAGCGGCTTGCTGACGGCAAGTTTTCCTTGCGTGGTCTACTGGAGCATTTCATAAACTTAACTTCAGTTGTAGCTCATGCCTTGGTATGTGTCGTTTTGATGGTATCTTGATGCTAGGTTGTCACTTGAAAATTACTCGCTATCCCTTTGAAGATTGCACCTACTTTGTGTAAGCTGGCCAGCGTGAGGTGAAACAGAGTTTGGTTGAAGCTGTTGAGATTGATCCCACGTCCCATCTTAGAGTCGAATCTAGAACCCTCTTACCCTTACATTCATTTACTTTCCGTTCACCTTTGGTTAGTTTTAGGAAAATGTAATTATTGCTAAATCATCCGCATTATACAAATCCCTTCCAATCATCCATCTACTGTTAACTACAAGTATCCTGAACAATTGTGTAAGTCCCCTCGTGAAAACAACAATTCACAACCAACCAACTGAGGGTATTCTAAGTATTTCGAAACCTTGGAGTTGAACGTGCGAACTTTCTTGCAATCTTAGCACACGAAATATCTTGATCAAGAGAGAATAGAGTAGCCTTCGGACAACTTTGTTCTGCTGATTGGTGCGGTCACAAAAATCACATCAACACTATGTATGTTGACTATCGGGAGCTACTATACAAATGCCTTCCATAATTGTTGCTACTCAAGCCTTTATTGCTGTAGTGAACTTTGTTCTTCCTCACAAAAATAATTCTTCTTGTCTTCTATGTCTGCTCTTTTAACTCATTTCTTCACATTCCTTTTGTTTATCTCTACCCATTTCAAATTCACCTACTGTAATTAATTTCTCTCCAAAATATGAGTTGTTCAAAATCTAAGTTTGTGCATCAGAATAGAGATCCCAAATATTAAATGTTGTTTGGTGTTTGTTGGAGGAATGCACGGGAAAATATCCAAGATATTTTAGTCAATAATGAGGTGTGCATTAGAAATAAATGCTTTGAATCGAGATTACAAAATTCCAATACTCCCCCTTCATCCCGAGTGTCCTTCATGCTCATTCTATACTTCCAAACCTAAAATTATCCATTCTGGAGCTCTTCCATAATTTTTCATTCAAGAGCTCACTCTTTGGAGCTCTTCCCAGTATCACTTTTTGAAGCTCACTTTTTGGAGCTCTTCTGGAGCTTTCGGAGCTCTACCTTTCTAGAGATCAACTTATGGATCTTCTAGTGTTCGAATGTTGTAGCGTAGTTTCGAGAGGTCAACTTTTTGAGCATCTCTCTAGAACTCAATTTTTGGAGATTCTATAGCTACAAAACCTGCCACTATATACATGATGCTCAAACTACTTCTCAAGTGGTCAAAATTGTCTTTTGTGAGTGCGTTGGAAAAAATATTTGTGAGCTATTGCTCAAACCTATAATATAAAAATTTAATTTTTTTACATTCTACCATCTCTTTTATTAAATGATACTTAATTTCTATGTGTTTGCTTCGTCCATGGAAGATTGGATTTTTTCAAGGCTATGGATAATACGTTATCACAAAATATGGTTATACCATCCTCTAGTTCTTCTTTCAAATCCTCTAGGATCCTTGATAGCCAAATAGCTTGATATGTTGCTATATTTGCTACTATTTACTTAGCTTCATTTGTGGAGAGAGAAACAATGTGTTGTTTCTTGGAAGTTCATGAAATGACTCCTCAACCCAAGTGGAACACATATCTCGATGTTCTCTTTCAATCATATATGCTTCATGTCGAATCACTGTTAGCATATCCAACTAGTCAAAACTCATTTTCTATAGTATATAGAATACCATATCTTTTGGTGCCATTAACATACCTTAAGGCTATTTTACGTGCTTTCCAATGTGAATTCTTTGGTGTCTCGATGAATCTAGAAATCAAACTTATTGCATGCATTATATCTGGTCTACTATCATCCATTTTTTGTAAAGATTTTGATTCATATTACTGATACAGTCTCCATTGCTTAATTTTAGACTTGTGACTATTGGTGTTGGTGTAGGCTTCTTGTTTTACATTCTAAATCTCTTCAAAATATTTTTTTCATGCTTTTATTGAGAGATAAAAATACCATGCTTCATTTTTTTTACCGCTATGCCTAGGAAATACTTTAATAGACCTAAATCTATCATCCAAAACTGTCTTTTACATGGCTTCTTTGAAACTAGAAATTAGGAAATCATCATTCCACATAAAAAATAAACCATCTACATACAAGACAATAATTAAAGTCTTACCATCACTTACCTTGATGTAGATAGTGGGTTCACCATTGCTTTTCTTAAAGCTATTATTCAACGAATATGAGTTAATCCTGTTGTATCATGCCCACGATCCTTGTTTCAGCCCATAAGAGCCTTTTTTAGCCTATACACTTTTTTTCCTTGTCGTGGAGCCTCATACCCAGGTGGTTGTTCAATAAACATTTTTCCTTTTAGCACTCCATTTAGGAAAGAAAACTTCACGTCCATTTGATGCACCTTCCACTTTTCCTATGCTGCTATTGCAAAGACTACCCACACAATTTCCATCCTTGCAACTGGAGCATATGTTTCATCATAATTTCTTCCAAGAGTACTATTTGTATCCTTTAACAACCATCCTTTTTTTATGCCTTTCTATTCTCCCTTCGACATTGCTTTTGATCTTATAGACCCACTTCACTCCAATCACTTGTTTACCTAGATGTAAATCAGTTAACTCCCATGTTTTATTCCTCTCTATTGAATCTATTTCCTCATCTATGGCCTCAAACCATTTCTCTTCTTTCATAGCTTTTTCAAATTAAATTGGGTCACTATGAGAAAATAATGCAAAATTCAAATTTTCATTTGATTCATCATCATGCCTTTCATTTAATAAATCTTCCTCAAGTTTTTCATTTTTCTTTGCATTAGGAAGTGAGATAGGGTCTTAACTCTCGTTGTTAGAGTTGTTTGACTTCACAAAAAGTCTTCAGAGCTGATTGGGTTATATATCTATTGTCTATAGGTTTTGAAGCTACTATTTGGAAGACTCTAGAACTGTTGTAGTGTTGGTATGTGGCGATTGATCATGCAACAAGGTTTTCCTGCTAACACGTCAAGGTTTTTTCCTACTGACATGTCAAGGTTTTTTCCCGTCGACACGTCAAGATTTTTCCGTTAACACGTCAAATAAAAAATGACCTTGTAAAACCCTAATTCTAGAAGGTTCCTAAAAGCTTGTTATAAGTGGTTGGGATGTATGTTGTGGTATGGTGTTCGCAAGATTGTAATCTATTTTGCACTGGATAATAAAATCATTGGGTGGCTAAGTTTTTGTGGATGTAGCCCATATTGGGTGAATCACGTTAAATTTTTGCGTTGATCTCTTTTGTGTTATTCTTCATTGTTATTTTTGGGTTATTTAATCTACATATAATTGTTAATGTTTATTGCTCCAATTTTCTTGAATCCTAACATGTAGGTGATCTTTGAAGCTGATTGCTAGGCTCATAAGTTTTGTAGATGCACCTTGTCATTCTTCATTTCCTTCTTCTTCATCATATATGGGAACCTTAACTAAAATACTTGAAGAGGTGTCCACTATGCCATCACATGACTCTTTTTCTATGAAAATTCAACGTCCCTATTGATCACTACTTGCTTATTGATATGGTTATACAACCTATATCACTTGGACTCTTTGTTGTAGCCCACAAAGATGCACTTTTCACCTTTGTCATCCAACTTTTTCCTCTTCTCCTTCAGTAAAAATGCATATTCCATGCACCCAAATAATCTAAGGTGCTCAACTATCAATTTGAACTTTTTTCATGCCTCTTGTGGCATCTTGCCATGCACAACCTTTATAGGAGAGTGATTAATTAAATAAACTGTTGTTGCAACAACTTCACCCCAACATTTATTTGGGAGTCCCTTGTCTTTTAGCATACTTCTTGCCATGTCCACATTAGTCTTATTCTTCATCTCTGCTACTCTATTTTTCTATGAACTGTAACTAGTTGTTAAATCTTTTTTGATTCCTTCATATCTACAAAAAATTATAAATTATTTGAAGGTATAGTCTCTCCCTCTATCTGATCTAAGGACCTTAATCAAGTGTCCACTTTCCTTCTTAGCCTAGGCCTTAAACACTTTAAACTTCTCAAAGGCTTCAGACTTATGCTTCAAGAAGTATACCCATGTCTTCTAGTTGTAATCATCTATGAAGGTCATAAAATACCGAATTTTACCAATTGTAAGGGTTTGCATAGGGCCACACAAATCTATATGCACCAATTCTAATGGTACTCTTGCTTTTCTAAAGTTGCCTGATTGAAAGGGTTGCCTATATTGCTTACCTAAAATGAAGGCTTCATATTTTCCGCTAGGCTCTACTATGTTTGGTACACCTAGCCATATCCTTCTTGAATATCCTTTTTGCATGCCCATATTGAAGATTGTTTGTTGTTATATTATTGTAGATTGTTTGGGAGGAGCAGCTACAAACCAGATAGATAAAATAGTTGGTATCAAAAAAGGAAACATTTAGTTCCTTGTCATTTGGAATGTTGCTACTGTTGAACATCTGAAATACTAAGAGGGGAGGGGAGAATCAGTATTCCTCTAAAAATATTAAAACTTTTGAATAGCTGACCACATAACATAATTAAAAATAATGAACAGAACCAATGTAACACAACATCACATAACACCGAAATTTTTATGTGGAAACCCAAGAAGGGAAAAACCACAAATAGGGTTAACTCTCAAGTATTAAGTAACCAGATACAAAAT
Organism: Sequoia sempervirens; assembly: GCA_007258455.2. Taxonomy (NCBI): domain Eukaryota; kingdom Viridiplantae; phylum Streptophyta; class Pinopsida; order Cupressales; family Cupressaceae; genus Sequoia; species Sequoia sempervirens. The sequence goes on along the minus strand of VDFB02279833.1, from coordinate 81,094 downwards.
ACAAAGGTGGCTCACTACCGGGTTGGCTCACTACCAACGGGCTCACTGGCTATGATAGCACTACCGGGTTGGCTCACTACCAACGGGCTCACTGCCCAAAATACAAAAACCAGCTATGATAGCTTAAAGATGACTTACAGTCGGAGTATGTACTACAAAACTAAACTGCTACAATTGCATCTACATATGCATGAATACAGTTCTCACTGAAGTGCAAAGATCTTCTGTATAAACACTATATTAGTTCGTAATATATATCAGCAAATCACTATCACACATCACATATCATTCTTCATCATTTTTGTTTATGTCGCTTCACATATATATATACCAGATCATCTGCATATGTACTTTAGTCGGCTTGCATTGGAGATGAAGTCGGATGAGCACGTTACACAAGATGTTGAAGATGTCGGCATAGATGCAAAAAGATATCTCACGCTATACCAAATAGTTCCGGACCAAAAACCTTATACCGATAACACTGCTGCTGGAACAAGAGATAAGCCAGAGATAGGAATACCGGACTGATCAATGACATCAATGACAAATATCAATAATCTCCCCCCTTTGTCATTGATGACAAACAAAATTTTGGAATACAAAAAAAAAAAACTTCAAAAGATAAACTCCAGAACTCCCCCTAAGATGACTATCTCTATTTCTCAAAACCTTTTCTTCTTCTTTCTGTCTATCCCCCTTTTGACATCAATGAACAAAGGGTGCAGAGGAAATTTGTTAGGATGCGCCATTGGAGAAATAATGCTTGATTTTCTGAAGATGCGTGACCCACTTACCCTTATTATCATTCCACTGCAAAATTGCCTTGGTTAGAATCTATGCATGAACTTGAATAGAGGCAAGTAGAGATTCTCCATCTTTAATGGAGCAAGGGTCAGAAAGAGTTGCTTGTTGTGCCTTCAAGAGGGCATGATTCATCAATGAAATGTTGTCAGCACACATCTCTCGGAGATTGCCTAATGGCAGAATGATGTTGTCTCGTTGCTATTGCAATTCAAAGTACCTTTTGTGCAATTCCTCAATTGATGATCTCCCAGAACCGGACAAGTCTTTAGATAGATTGAAAGAATGGTATGCCTATCAGATTGTTTCCTCAATTGATTGAATCTTTTCTTTGATAATGGTTGTAGCATCCGACCACTGCAGGTTGTATAAATACAAAGAATTGCCTTCCTTGAGAAGGTCTTGACCTTGCTTGAGTAGCTGCTAAAGATTTGTGAAGGTATTTGCACATTGCTCTTTCAATTCTATCAAGAGCTTTTTCCTTTCAGCTTCCTTTTCCCTGTGGAGCTTTTCATTCAAATAGGCAAAGAAGTCCTTCACAGCATTAACGAGTGTTCTGTATTTATCTGTATTGCTTCTGGTATGATCTATATTGCATTCTAGAGTAATGCTTTGGAGAGCAGCAATAGTCTCCTCAATCAATTTATCTTTTTCTTCTAACTCCTTAAGCATGTCAATTTTGGTCAAAGCCTGAATGGACTCACCGATTTGGAACTTCTTAACAGAATTAATCTTCTCAAAGTCAAGAATTATCTTGGAAGAGATGATGGGCCGAACCATAAGTGGTAAAGCAAGTAGGCTCTTCAAAGTGTCATCAACACTTTCTTAATCGCTTTTAGAACCTTCTGTACTCTCTTTTTGCTTTCGTTTGAGATCTGCTCATCTCGGATTTCTCTAAACTTTTCCTCTGTTGTGTCGAACCTCTTTAGAGAGGCATCTACCGGACTTTCTAACAAAAATTTTGCAAGACATTTGACATATTCTTCTGATACTTCATACCCCAATTCTAGTATCCACTGAGTTCTTGGTACAATAGCTTCCATTAATCATTTGTCGACTATAACTATGAATGTGATATCATCCTTATATTTGGTGATTATAGATTTAGGGATTCTATCTCGATTATGCATCTTATACTGCAATGAAGAGAAAAATGAAGTAAATGCCATTTCTTGTGCAGTAGTATCAGAATACCTCCTCATTCGCTCAACAATCTAGTGAGCAACCGGTTTTTCTAATGACCACACTACCGGACCTAGACCGAGCATTTCACGCATGAAGTAGAATAGCAAGTAGAGTGCAAGGGTTGCATATCAGAATGCGACTTTCTTCTTACTTCGTTTGCACTAATTCAAATTCTCAAGTGATTGCTCTCTGATGAGCTCACATAAGTCGTAGTCCACTCCATTTACCACCATATTGTATGTTGTGTAGACGATTGTAGCTGAGATGGAGTTATCTCTGTTGGTCTAGTAGATATTGTTTCGAATGACCTGGGCAACATACCTCACAACTATATTTGTCACTATATGAATCGCTAGAGACCTACCATGAAAAAAGGCCTATGTCAGGTTTTCAACTTCCTTGTTTTTGACCGCCTTAGGTTTCAGAAGAATACCAATGTCATTCAACCCAGTAACAACCTTCATTACTTTGTTAATCAAATGAGCTTCATCTAGCCACATGAAGGTTTCATGGAACCTCCTCATAGCCATTCGTACCCATTTATCATCAAAACAAAAATGTGGGAATTCATTCCAGACATGCAATTTCTTTTCTACCAAAACCTTCTATTCAGGTTTGACATTGAATTCATCACCAGTGATTTCATTTATCCACAAATCAAGAAACTTAGTGCGATTGAACTCTTCGAGCTTCGAATGGATGTAAGCCCTAACATCTTTTGCAAGAATAACTCCGTGTGGGATTTTTGATAAACAACCAACCATATCATTTTCAATTGATATATCCGGATACTTCTTGAATTCAGGATGAGGTTGAGATGTCACATTGACTAGAGTGGGAGTAACCATAACTGAAAGTGCAGAGAAATTGCAAAATTCGAGAAAAATACCTCTTGCAGATGTTCAAACCCTAGTATGCAGGTCAACTTCTTTCTTCTCCTTAGCTCCTTGTAATACTTTTGCTTGAGTGATCAATATGACAGTTTGTTGATTTTACTTTTATGCTAATTCTGTAATAAGTGCACCTTTTGCATTAAGTGTGCCATAACACTTTTTGCGATTCCCTATTCATCAGACTGATGTGACTTTATCGAATGTCTTCAAGATGCTTTTTCATAATTCTTGACTACCAAAGACTCCTTGATTTAGTAGATTTGATAGGTGTGCAATCTCTTTTCTCTTGAAGGAGGAAGAGGAAATTTGAACTTTCTTCCCCCAGGCAATAGCTAGAGAGTGGCTAATTGCCAATGCAGATGTCTGCACCAGAGCTGGATCCATTTTCTTCTTTCTTTCTCCAAATCTTCTTCATTTTAGCCTTAACCTTTTCTTTATTGATTTTCTCCCTTGGTTTGGTTGACTTGACTACATCAGTTTTGCAGAATCTTGCAATGTGTCCAATTTTATTGCAATTATAATGCCTGTTGGTTTTCTTCTTTTGTCCTGACCAGCACTGTTCAGCCTTATATCCATATGTATAACATGTATAGCAGTAACCACTAAAATAATTGTTTCTATTTGGTTTCCAACAATGATTCGCTTTGTGACCATAACCATTGTAATTGTGGCATTTATCAAAGTAAGATCTAGCTTTCTGAGTCACATAAGTTCTACAATTTAGTGCTTTATGACCCAATTTATTGCAATTGAAAAAATGACCATTAAAAGAGAAGGGTCTTCTACTTTCTTGTTGCTTTGTCAGAGACTTTGCTTTGTTTTCTTTGCCAGATTTGGTCTTAGCTTTTTTTACCGGATCAGGTTTATTGTGCGAGCATTCGCCAACTTCATAGCCTAAGTCTTCCTTGTTTGTTGGTGGTCTTTGGGCTACTAAAATTTCATTAAGCTTTTCGAAACTTGCTTTGTATTTGACCTTTTGCTTCTTTGATTCTTCTAAATCTGATTTGAGAGATGCAACTTCTTGTTCCAACTTTTTGCATTCATCAGATTTTCCTTTGATTACATTATTCAGATGCTTGGTCTTTTTGTCTTCTTCACTCTTAGCTTTTAGATCAAGAATAGTAACATTTGCTGACTTGAGTTCATTACTGACCTCCTTATGCTTGAGCTTGAATTTATGGATATGATCTTTCAGCTTACGAATGCAATCATTTTCCATTTGAATATTTTATGAGAGTTCCTTATTTTCATCTTCAATAGCTTCAAGATGTTCAAAGAAGTACATGAGTTCTTTCTGATCCATATGTTCAACCTTCTAGATCTCCTTTGAGTTGTTAGAATCTTCTAAAGGATTTGGCTCTGATACCAATTGTTGAACATCCAGAATACTGAGAGGGGAGGGGTGAATCAGTATTCCTCTAAAAATATTAATACTTTTGAATAGCTAACCACATAACATAGTTAAAAATACTGAACAAAACCAATGTAACACAACATCACATAACACCAAGATTTTTACGTGGAAACTGAAGAAGCTAAAAACCACAGAGAGGGTTAACTCTCAAGTATTAAGTAACCAGATACAAAATACAAAGGTGGCTCATTGCTGAGTTGGCTCACTGCCCAAAATACAAAAACCAGCTATGACAGCTGAAAGACGGCTTACAGCCGGAGTATGTGTTACAAAACTGAATTGCTATAATTGCATCTGCATATGCATGAATACAGTTCTTGTTGAAGTGCAAAGATCTTCTGTACAAACACTATATCAGTTCACAATATATATCAGCAGATCGCTATCACACATCACATATCATTCTTCATCATTTTTGTTTATGCCGCTTCACACACACACACACACATATATATACCGGATCTGCATATCTACTTTAGTTGGCTTACATTGGAGATGAAGTCGGATGAGCATATTACACAAGATGTTGAAGATGTCGGCATAGATGCAAAAAGATATCTCACACTATACCGAATAGTGCCATACCAAAAACCTTATACCGGTAACACTGCTGCCGGAACAAGAGATAAGCGAGAGATAGGAATACCGGACTGATTAATGACATCAATGACAAATATAAACAGCTACTACATTCTTTTTCTTGTTCTTGTCAAACATGATGCACTCACCTTTCTCCATCAACACTTGTAACATCTTTGGACTAACTATCCAACACTCAAGAGATTATGTTTTATCCCTGGGGTAAAATAAGCATTTTTTATTTCTTTCTTCCCACCATGCGTGGTGCAGAACATAACTGTAACGAAACAACTTGCACAAAGAATAATATGATAGAAAATATGCTATAAATGCTTGATAAAAATATGCATGTTGGAGGGGGCAACCTTCTAATCTACTTTGAAGGAATACTTCCAATAGTTTTCACTAAGAACACACTACTCATACATGATGATAATAACTAACCTATACCTCCTATATATGATTATAATAATGATTATGTAACTTATTTAAGAGTTAAGGTAGCCACAAGCCGACTACTCATAACCCAGTACACACTATAGGATAAGGGTCATAATATTGCCCCCCTCTTTACAAAAACATTGTTGTTAATGTGTACAATCTTCATCTTCATCTTTTTTCTTTTTCTTTTTCTTTTTCTTTTTCGTCAACCTCCTTTCTTTGCTTCTTCTTCTACTGCTTCTTGTACTTTGTGCTCTCTCTCTCTCTCTCTTTCTCTCTTGTTTTTGTTCTTTCTCTCTTTTTTTGTTCTTTTTCTTGCTCTTGTTTTTCTTGTTTTTGCTCTTATTCTTTTTCTTTCTCTTGCTCTTGCTCTTTTTTTTCTTTCTCTTGTCGCTTTTTCTTTTTTCAAGGCCGAGATCTCACTTTCCCAAAAAAATCTCCAAGAAATTAGCTGGTTTGCAGCCTTGAAAGTGAATTTTTTAGAAACCCTAATTCCTCAATAAAATTCTTCTTGTGTTCTTTGTCTGATGTTCTCTCTTCCAACTTTTTTCTTCACATTCCTTTTGTTTAATTGTTATTCAAAATCCAAATCTGAATAGCAAAATAGAACCCCAAAAATTAAATATTGTTTGGTGGTTGTAAGAGGAATGCAGGGGAAAGATCCAAGAGATTTTAGTCAATGATGAAGTGTACGCCAAAAATAAATGCTCTAATTGTGGATTACAAAATTCCAACATTTGGGACCTTAAACCACTTCTTCCTGCCTTAGTCTATTTTAAAAAAATCGGAAAAAAATGATTTGCTGGAATTTTCTGTCACTTTTAATACTTCGGTTAGTTTAGCAAATCTGCAGAATTGACTCACCAGAAATGTTTCTACCACTTTTTCATGCCTTAAACAAATTTTGACTATCTCAAGTGTCCAAACTCTGATTTATACTGTCTGTCTGGTAATTTTGAAATGTTATGGATTTCCTTGTGCAATCATTCAACACGTTTAGCCGATCGCCCTGCGTGATAGGATTCAATCAAATTTTAGCCTTTGCCTTGATCTGATTGAAAGCTCAGACTTTTTCTAAGTCTTGCTCCGAGGCTGACTTTGAGACTGTTGGGATTAATGCTCCACCATAATAGGTGTTAGTTTCAGTCTATGTTTAATGATCATCAGTTAGCTGTCAATAATTCTTAGTTTGTTGTCATTAGATGTTCAGTTTGTTGTTGAACAGTTCCTGTTAATTGTCATCATAATTAATAGATTTATAGGATGATGTTGAAGTTCTTTAGCTATAAATATGTAATACTATTAGACAAATAAAAATGTGTCTTTTTGCTATTACATTCACTGTGTTTTTTTGCTGTTATATTTTCTATTTTGGTATAAGAGCTAATGGGAGGTCTTCTTGTTGTGAGTCTGTGTGTTAAGTTTGATGCTATATATTGTGGAGGATTCTGAAAGGAGGCAATGAATCGTTGCTCAAAAGTGTGCATCAGATTTTTTAAGAACTCGGAGAGCATCAGAAGTATGGAAAAGACCACAGAGATTTTTCCAAATCCTGTTGGACAGAAGTTTGTTGTTATGTACCCTGCTGCAATCATAAGAGCTAAGAGAATGTTAGCCATTGTTGAAGAACCACCAGATGATAGTGATGATGACTTCATTGAAGATGAGCTGGTTGTTCTATTTTGAAGAAGTCAACATTTTGAAGATAGGAAGGATGCAGTAGAGGATAGATAGATGCTCAATGGTTTGAAATACTTGTGGACCCAAGAAACTATAACTCATTGGGGTTATGAGACATACATGTGAGGATTGGTATCCAATAGTTCAAGGGAGATCGAGTTTCTGGAAGTTCAGCGTCATACCTTTATGAGGGTGATGAAACACTTCATGTGCAAATGTTGTCCAATGATATTGGAAACTTGGATAATAGCTAGATGACTATATCTACAGTTGGGGAGCAACTTGAAGATTTGTTACTGATCTAAGAACTATTTTCAAAATGTATTTCTTATTATTTTGTAATTAGTCAGTTTAGTGTTGTAGCATTAAGAGGGGTGTTGGAATTAATGCTCCAACATAATAGGTGTTAGTTTCAGTCCTGTTTAATAATCATCAGTAAGCTGTTAATTAACTTAGTTTGTTGTCATTAGATGTCCAGTTTGCTGTTGAACAGATCCAATTAGTTGTCATCAATAATTAGCAAATTTATAAGATGATGTTGAAGTTCTACAACTATAAATATGTAATACTATTAGACGAATAAAAATATAAGTGAGTCTTTCTGCTATTACATTCACTGTGTTTTTTTGCTGTTATATTTTCTATTTGAAACTCCCCTGTGACTGTTTGCCAACCCGATGATCAGGACTGTAATCTTGTGAAGCAGTTGCCATTATGAAGTATCTGAGGTATGAAGTTCAATGGGCAGACTTTGTTAATGCAGGTTTGGTATGTGTTTCAACATTTGCAATTGTTGTTCCGGGTCATTTATGAAACATTCAGAGTCTGCCTTTTGGGCTTTTCCCGTATCTTTATTGGTTAGTAACTTAGTACACAGTTGTTTTATTTTCTGAGGGTGATCATAAAAGCAACACTTTTTGTTCGATACTCAGTTAGGTTTCCAGCTGTTTGCTTCGAAGATGGATTAGTGGTGGCTTCATCATGACACCATTGCAACGCTTTTGTCACAAAAAACACAATGGAATTTACGGTGTGAGTACTTAGTTCATTTCTGTTCCCAATAAGGTCCGGGCAGTGTTCTGGACAGCAGGGGAAGATGTTGATGTGAACTCCAATTCTGTCTTTAAACTTTGTGCTGATGGAAATTTCATTCGGTTTGGTCATTTGGCTGGCTCCTATGTTTGGAATTGCAATTCCAATGATTTATGTGTAGACCATTGCTTGCGCTGGGTTATGCCTTAAGAACTTAGTTGTAATTTTCCATTACAATTCACTATACTCTGGGAATGGCGCAGTATAATGATCTGGTGCTGAATTGGTGCGCTACAGTTGAGGTGTCTTTCAATCGTTTTAAATACAATGGTTTTACTGATTTTTATAATGTCCATTTGGCTTGAGTTTCTTTTTGGTGTATCATCCTAGAATAGACGAAGCGAATGGTTTTGACAACTGATCTTGAGGGTTCCTGTAATAAATTCCCATGGGTTTTAACATCTCCGAAGTCAATCATGTACTAAATCACATTTTAGCTTAATTTTATTTTCTTTTGACATGTTTTGCATTTTAAATTGGAATTGCTTTACACTGCATAAGCAATTAATTGCACATCACACCTGCACTGACGCTGTTTAATTAATGACGGGTGATTTTACTTTAATGCAGGAAAATTCACTTAAACTGGAAAACGCTGAGCTGGATAAAAAGGTAACAAACTGGGCTGCCCAGCAAACTGTCCTATCCTTCTCCTCACTGCCATTATAATCTTTCTTTTGCTTTTGACCAGAATGGAATTCTAAATATGATACAGATTGCTAGAAGTCACAAGGCATGCCACCTTAATATTGACATCATGGAAGAAGTCAACGATAAATTGGAAACAGATGCTGCAACTCAAAAGGATCTGCCTCAAACTAACCTTCATCTCACGTAATTTCATGATGAAAGTTTCTGCTAACTGATTATTCTTTATCTCAAAAGATAATTTTCATGATGATAAATTCTGCTGACAGATACTTCTTTATCTCAAAAGATATTTTTTAACCAAGAGATTGTATGTGCAGCCTGTCATGAATTCGAGGGCATCCTATGGTCGCTGTGTTTCTGTAACTGCTTTTAGGCACTGTGAAGTTCAACTCCATTTAACCAGATCATATACATCCAAGTTAATTTTTAGCAAATCTAAATCTTCCTTTAAAGCTACTATGCTCTAGATTGAGCTTAAGGGTCTTTTTTTTAAATAGAATTTTATCGAATTGAAAATAATTTGTAGATTGAAAATGAAAAGTACATTTCAGAGCGCTTTATGATTGCCTTTTATAATACCCTTGTAAAGATCAGACTCCCAACATTTTAAGAAGCCAAAGCATAAGAATATCTTTTAATTCTTTTTTCTTGGTTATAAGTTTGAATCATGTGGTAAAGTTTTCGGTGATGAATTTGTTTGCTTATTGTGGACTCTTTTGGGCTCTAGGTAATGCATCTGCCCAAAGATATTTCAAAACAGTTTTTATATTAAATTGAAGAAGTTTAATTTGAAAATTTCAGTAAGCGGTTGGCAGAAGCCTCTGATATGCTGTGCCAGGCAAATAAAATTAATCATGGTGCCAAATTCAATATCTAAATCTATAATTGAGAATAGAGTAGAAATTCGTTCTTTCGTTTCCTGAGAACTTTTGAATGCTTACAAATGGTAAAATTTACTGGAACAAACAAGTAGTTCATTATCCATAATCCAGTTATCTGAGCTTGAAGTAAAATATGTAGAATGTAATTGATATCTTTCTGATTTTAACTTTGAGTGATGCCTAAACTGAAGATTTTGATTGTCTCTTACTGCTCCTTAAACCAATAGAAGATAAATTCTAACAGCAAAAAGAGCTTCATACAACATTGAATATTCAGAAAAATAGATTGACTGAATATCGTAGAGTCTTCATTTTTTTTTTGAAATGTGGACTGGTTTCTAATCTATCTATAACTAAGGTTTGGAGGTGTGGCTCATCATGCAACTCGCCACATCAGCATATCTACTGATAAGTGTCTAAAATTTGACTTTTTAAAGATTTGACCAAAACTTAATTATAGACCAATAGTCGAACAAAAAAATATCATTTGTTGCTTGTAGAATATCATATTTGATATTATCATTTAAAACAAAACTAATATGCAACCTGGACCAAATACCTATTGGTAACCATAAATCTTTGGTATCTCTAGCTTTTATATTCAACACATATGGACCAATAGTTGAACACAAAAAAATTGTTTGTTGTTGAAAAAACAACATATACTTATTTAAACTACTACTTATATCAAACAAAAATGGACCAATAGTTTTTTTTTTTCCTAGGCAAAAGTGGCTATGCCACTATAGGATTTCATTAATATCAAAATGTTTAGTTACATGTCATGCTCGGAGTAGAGAAGCTCTGTCAGTGCTTACATCCATGATTTTCCCCTGAAAGCAGAGGAACCTTCAACCCAAACCCATGAACAAAACCTTGCATATATTCAAATTACACATGTTGCAAGTGCAGATAGAAGAGAACCCTGAGAAACAACATATCCATATGCCAAATATATCGAAGTTATAGACTACATGACATACAAAAGAAGAAACTGGAAGCAATCAACCACCCAAGACAACCCAAACAATGCAAACCCTAATAAACACCGCTCTCTTCAGAAGAAGCCACATCAACTGGCAGAGCAAAGTAGGGCGCATACATAGGATCCTCTAAGGCATGTTTGAATAGGAAGCTCACTTCCTTGAAGAGGTTCTTAAGTTTCATCGCAAAACAACACCCCAAAGATGGCCCCAAGGAACGAAGACGAACACGAAACATATCAGACTTTAGAACTAGAATTCCTATCACCATATCCGCCATTAAATCCCTAAGAGCCGCAAAAGACAGTAAGGAATTTCTACAGATGATGCCACCCACCAAATTCAATCCAACTCTCAGGTCAAAATTCAACAGCGCCGACTCCAGGAGAAACATTGGACATACATGAGGTAGAAGAAAGCTACCTGTGATGAATTTCACAGCTTCATTGCACCATAAAACGTCAATGAGGTTGGACACAAACCATGAAGCCAACTTGTGAGGAAGAGACTATGGATTCAACTTGAGCCAATCTTTGTTCAACACACACAGTATGGTGTCTTCAACCTGGGGGCAGTGAATGACAAAGGCCATGTGAATCAACTCACACACACACACTTGTGTGTAACCCGTACTTCCACAAAGTGGGGCTAAATATGAACTCTGAAGAGATTATCCATGGTAGTCAAATGTAAATGCCAAACAAACCAAACTGAGTGATGCAAAAATACCAAGTTGTGCAAAATTTAAAGCCTAAAAGTGCACCACCTTTTATGCAGATGAATATAAAGGCTAAAATGTGTGAATTAATCCAACACACATGCAAAACCAACATTGACACCAATCCCGTAAGGAGCTGAGCTTGTATTAGAGGTACTTCAATTAAATTTAGCAAACATGTCATGGAGAGGAGGTGCCAACAACTAGAAAGCCATCATTGATTAGACCCTGAAATCAGGCCAACAAATGTAAGAACGTCGCCAAAAGAATACCATAAATGAGCTAATCTTTCTAGATATCCCACCATTCATGCAGGGATCCAGTCCGGAAAATCAATAAACATGCCAGATGTATTATCACACATACCCAAGCAAGCCAGTGACGTCGTGAGGACCATCAACCAAGTCCTGTTGAGAACAGGGAATAGCCACCTTGGAAGGCCCATTCAGCACAGTCACAATCTGCTTTAACAGGCTGATGAGTTAGAGAAGGATAACAAATTTCCAAATGTAGCCATATGGAATCTAAATGGAAGGGTCGTTGTGGGGAGCGACCAAGAGTATTGAAACCACAATCCTGAGGACATCATGGAGAGCGTCCCAAAAGTAGAGTAGGCTTTCAAATTGAACAACTTGAGAAATTTAAGAAATATCAAACCCCAATGCATCGTGGAGACCACCAAATCATGCCAACAAAGATGTCACGGAGACTGTTTGGATACAAATCAAGGAGTCATAGCCAAAGATGCCATACATACCATCTTTCCTTCAACTATGTCATAACCCTCTTTTTTTTTAAACTTTAGACATTACAATTTTGTGTGGTAATATTATGTAAGTAGTTTTATACAATTAATTTATGTGTGAAGAAGGTAGACTTAATAAAGAACAAAATAAAATTATAAAATACACTCCTAAAAAGGAACAAATAAAAGTTAACAATATTAATAAATAAGTGTTTCATTAACAATTTCAGCACATGATGTTGGAGAAATGGAAAAGTAAGGAATACAATAATTTTGAATAAAAAATTGTCATTATGTGACAAGTGTCCCCATCCTATCGTAAGCATTATTAATTAGTACAATCTATCATTATACTTAATTAATAAAATTAACCACTTTCCTAGGTCACATTAATTTAATATAATACATCATTTAATCTAATTAATTAGGATTAGGGAGATGTCACTATCCTCCATAATCCAATAATCGATTAATCCTATATTAATTGATTAATTAATTTTCATTATCTTTTTTTCATATTTCAAAATTCATTATAATCTCCCTCACATGTGACTTGCATGCACAAGTCACTATCATCTTACAACTCATCCCCACTCACCCTTGTATGGGAGTTCACACCATGCATGCGACCTTTCCTCTTTGAGTTATTTGGCTTCCCCATGTTTAAACCCCACCACTTACATGCCATTATCAAGCCACCCTCTTTCTTACATGTCATAGACATATCAACATCTCATCTACCCAAGGTGTGCTCACAAATCAAAATTTGTATTTTAAAATTAGAATTCTCTTTCATAGGGTTATTTGGACTTTGTTTTATTGACTTTAGAGTAAAAATGAACCCCTAAGGTGAGTACCTATGGGATAACAGCTTATTGAAAACATAATATGATGTTTTGGGCAAATTATGAACCCTTAAAAAGTCACTTAAAGAGGAGTGACGAGTTTTATGGTCTTGGGAAAGGTGTGGGGACTTGTCATATCGACCTCTCCCAAGGTGTGCTCACACATGTGTGAGCACCCTTGACTCCTCTCTCCATGCCATGTGGGCCTATTTTTTAAAGCCTTCTTCTTGTAACACTTTGAGACTATCAATCCAAACTCCACCTTCTCAAACAATACTAGCCATTGAATCAATCTTCAATCTTGCCCCTCCATTTACCTCCCTTCAAATCTATAAATTGAGGCCATTTTTTCTCTCATCGACACATGAATGCTATCTTATGCTATCACTTTGAAGAGGGATTTTAGATAGGATTGAAGGAAGGAGAATCAAGTTGAAGAAGGCACAAGGAAAAGATTTGGAAGAAGATTTGTTACAACTCCATCAATATTTGAATTCCCTTTTGATTTTCTTTTAGAAATCTAATTAAAACTAGAAATTAGTTAGAATCAAGCTATTACTCTCTTTCATATCCTTGCTTCGTGAAAACCAATTTTAAAATAAAGTTAGAATCAATCTATTATTATTATTGTCCTTACCATTCTTTGTTTTTCTAAATTAAATCTAAAATGAAATTAATTTCCCTATTTTTTTTCCTCTAAATCAATATATTTTAAAATAAATAAATAAATTTATTCTCATCTATGTTTATTTACAAAGAAATAATTTTTCCTTTAATTTTGTTAATGTCATTACAAATATAAGTTAATTTTTATAAAATTAAATTTACAAATAAATGAATTATTATTATTGCTAAAATACATATGTTTTATAATATGGGTTTTTATATTAGAGTTATTTATAACATTTAATTAATATTCTTTTAATTTAGTTAAGTCATAAATAAATTAGTTTTTTATTATTATTTTATTTTGAAATTAGATTGTCCTTTGAAAATAAATAAATTGATAGAATTTTCAAAAGGGTATCAATTGGATAGATTAAATAATAAATTATTTGGTCTAATTAACAATCAAAGGATGGGATTATTCATTAAATGAATTCAAATTATTAAAAGAATTCCATGAACTTTTTAATTTTAATAATGTTACTCTAATTTAGTAAGACAACAAATTAACTAATATCTATGATTGGTGAAGATTTGGCCCAAACCATGGTTGTATGAGATAGTATTTAACTTCATTTGAATAAAAGATGGAAATGATTACTAGCTATTGTTGAATATAATCAATGAACTTAGAATATACCTCTTTTCTTCATAAAATGATGATAAACTATGAGTATGGTCCTAGTTATAGAATATTTTAAAAAAATAGAGGAATGACATCATTTATATTTTATGACAACACTATAGCTTTATGACAATAATTACAATTCTATTCAATAACAATTATGACTAATAGACATTAAATTTTAGGTTTATTGTTTTACTGAATGGTGCAATAACATAATGACTAGATTCAACCCCCACCCACCATGAGGGCTGATTGGGGACAACTTTTCCTTTCACTGAAGCTTGCTTCTTGATACATTGAGAGGTTGCATGTGCAGTTGAGTAACAATATCTACATCTGAAAGCAATTTTTTCATAGTCTATTGGTTGACGCCACCATCTATTCCCCACCTTCAACGAGATTTTAGCCGGAAGGCCTTTAGATAAATCAAATTCAACACATAAACGAGCAAAAGTAGAATTTTCATAGTTGATGGTTTCCTTTGAAATACTGTGATATTTCCCAAGTCCATTGGCAATTGCCAGGAGACATTCAATCTCGCAAAATTGTAAAGGTAAATAAGGCAGTCTGACCCAAAGGAATGCTGAAGAAACAGTCTCAGTTCGAGGGTCAAAAGAAGGAAACCATGGCTTGATGCATAAAAAATCGCCTTGAAAAAACCAAGGACCAGTGTTGAGAATCAGTGCCTTGTCTTCCAAAGATTCGAATTCCAGTATGAAAAACCCTTTAGCACAAGGGTAGATGCTAATTTCTTCCTCCATATATTCTTCCCAGTTTTTGCTTATCTAGGAATGCAGGTCACACAATTTCGGCCAAACTTTCATAAATCTGCAAATTAAAGCATGTTCCTGTAAGTATACTTCTCTGTTGCAGGCAATGGTGTCGAGGCATATTTCTAGAACCGAGCCCGATTGACGAAAGGAGATAGGGGAAGACTGGGAGGCCTGATCACAGGAATCCAACTGAGCAGCAACAAATGCCGATGCTATGTTGGCCGCCATGCCCCCACCGGATGGGATAGAGGTGCGCAAGCCCAGTTCATTGGGCCACAAGACCTTTTGCACAGATTCAATTTTGCCTGTTTTACCATGAAAATGAGTCCCTAAAACCCTAGCTTCCTCCCGACTAGGCAGAGATACCCTACTAGAGCCCTCGTCGATGCACGCCGACCCAGCAGCACCATCTTGCAATGCAAAAGGAGAAAAATGTAAAGCAGAAAGGTTGGAGGCGCCACCACCGAATATAGGGGAAGTCGCAGGGGAGAAACACGCAAAGCGTGCCATCGCCGATTATTAAATACATTGTATTTTTTTATCTATCTAAGACATTAGTGAAATTACTTATGCAATTAAAATCAAGTCTTCTTTAGTTAGAATTATTTATTCATGCAATTCAATCAAAATTAATAAACCTTTTGTCTTGAAACAATAGATTATGCCATGAAGTCTCCTTGAGTTGGAATTATTAGATGGATATTTATCTTGAAAATATTAGCATTATACAATTTAAATCACAACTACTTTACTCAATGACATAGATAGATTCAAATTTCTTTTCTAGGAAGTACTAACAAACAATTAGATTCATACCATCTTTGAATTAGATCACCCATCTTGCAGAATTTAACATTATGTTTAAGTGGTTTTAGTTCATAAATGGATTTGACTATTCAATTCATTGTTACAAAAAGCTTTACTTTCATAGGATATAAGTAGATGCAATACTTCTTTCTAGAAAATGTACTTTGAATAAATAGTTTTTTTCTTTTCTTTTTAGTAAGTTCATTTAATTTTACTTCCTTAGCAAGAAGGTATAAAGCTTTTATATTACCATTTGGTTTATGTGAACAAGCTACTATTCTTATTGTTGATAATGCATTTAATTTCCTTTCTTAGATAGAAAACTTAAATAAGAGGAGGAAAACATAAAAACTAGCAGCGTTCGGTATTAATGATGTCTCTGACTCTCGTTTACGGGTAATGTCGTTGTGATTGAGTTACTGCACTTATAGCCTAATAAAGCTGCAACAACGATGTTTGTGGCATCATCCCTATAAATCGTCAAGGAGTAATAAGGATCATTTTGGAGTTAAAATCCAAGGGGCGGGAAAGCCCTCTTGGATCAATAATCTAAAAAAAAAATACTATAATGGACTTACATCCGCTAGTGAAAATCATAGAAAACCCCAATAGGGTTTGGGCATGTGAATTGACTTTTTAATTCTTTTATCTTTCATGATTTGTTATTTAAAAGGCAAGGGTGATGTGACTTATAAGAATTTAGAATATAGATAAATTAGGAAACAAGCAAAAGATCACCATGAATCTTTATGCTTTATATACTCCCTTATGTGGGTAGCAACTGAAGAGAAACTGTCTAGGGCAATGGCCCTAGAAAGGGTTGCATACCCACAAAATAGTTTGCATCAAACAATATATTATAAAATAGAACTACGTACTATACGCCTTGATCTCGTGCTGAAATAGTGTATGTACGCAGTCTAGGGACGGAGTTTTCCTTAGTATGTAGGCGTTCGGGGCAGGGATTTAGGATTGGGTTATGGTTGTTTACATTGTTGGTCTTGTTAATATACCTTGCGTTAAATAAGGATAAATAAATATTAAAATTGAAGTTGGAAATTACTTGTTATACTCAGAAGGAATCTCAAATGGATTCAATTGATTCCTCGAGGCTTTAGGCCAAATTCTGAGGCATGACTCAAGCTTTTACTATTATCTCAAATACTCTTAAGGGCATTGACCTCGATGCACTCCTAGTAGGGGAGTGTAGTTTTTAGAGAGTGACTTGGGACCCGGATAGTCCCAATGAGTCTAAGTCTCTGGCCAAAGCATTTTCTAACCAATGTGGTTAGATGTCTACCTTATTTGGATAGATAAATCTTGATCTCGTATGGACATTAACCTAACCCGAATGGTTAGATGCCTATCCCGGATGCATAGATGAGTCATAGTCCTATATGGACATTAACCTAACCTGTATGGTTAGATGCCTATCATAGATGGATAGATGCCTATCCCGTATGGATAGAAGTTCCTAAGCATACAACTAATTGAGCAAGACATTAAAGATTTACCTTGTTAAAAAAAAATAGTGAATTTTTGGATTAAGGAAGTTTTGGTCTTTACAAACTATGCCAGGATTTCAGAGATGTTGAGGAGACCATCTAAGTGGAAGCGACAGAGAGCATAGGTGTCAAGGGGACTGCTTGAAAGCCAAACATAGAAGCTTGTAGAAACAAGCCACTATACCACAAGAAGAGTGGTAATCAACTCTTGAAGCACCTGCACATTAGTGATGGCTGCCACAAAAAAAAAATAGTATTAATCAAGAAGATTGAGAAGCTCAACATGAGAAACAACAGTAAGTGGGAGGGAATTTTCAATGGCTAAATTCACCAATTTATCTGCTTCCAAATTTTCCTCTCTGTAGCAATGCTGGTTCTGAAAAGATGTGAGATTCTGTAATAGGGAAAGGGCATGTTGTAGTAGGTAGTTCAAGTGCCAAAGTTTGGAGGATTTATTGGAGAGAGCTCCAATAATAATCTAAGAATCCCCCTCTATGATCAACTTAGTAATGTTGTTTGAAGAATCCAACTCAAGTCCTACAATTAGGGCACTAAATTCGGCCACATTGTTAAAATCTCTACTCAATAGTTTACATGCCGCTTTGATCACCTTGCCTTTGTGGTTTCTCAAAATAAAACTTGCCCCTGATATACCAGGGTTACCTCTAAAGGCCCCATCAAAGTTTAGTTTTACTCAACCTTCGGGAGGAGGAGACTACTTGACTTGATTCCTATCAATTTTCCTTTTATCCACTTGAATTGGACCATGAGTCAGAGGGGGTTCTAAGCTTCTCTAGGCCTTAAGTATCCATGCATCCCAAGAAGAGAATGAGCTACCACCATGAGAACTTCAAAGCACATGAGATCTCACAGCTTTAGAAATGGAAGCTTCAATATTTTGAAGAACCTTAGCACCTTTTGAAGATTTTTTCCTAAAAATTCTACTGTTACGTTCAAGATAGATATTCCATATTAGGATTGAGGGGCCTATATCCCAAATACAAGAAAAATAGGCATTCTTGAAGAGAGACAACCAAGCCTGAAATTGTTGTAGGAGTGAACCTTGAAGAGGGATGCACTATCCTAGCTTTCCCATAAATCAATATCAACAAGTGGAAGAAAATTCACAAGTGAGCAACAGATGATTAGTTGATTCCAGGGCCTTGCCACAGAGTACATAAGGAAAGAGGGGAGTGATCCCAAGGTGATCCAATCTCATAGCAGTTAAAATCTCATCCTTGATTTCCCACCATGCAAAAGTACCCGCTTTTGGGAACACACTCGAGCCCCAACACAATTTAGATGGCCACTCAAAAAGACTTTCTACTTTAACCTGTGCTTTATAACCCTCCTTAACACTATAGGAACCTGAAGGGGACTTAGTCCATATGATTTCATCTTCTTTGTTAGAGTATATAATGTTCCTGGAATCCAACTCCTTACTAAAAGAAATATTTAGGGTTTGTGAGAACGGAAAAAAAGTGTATTTCCATTTGGCGATGGGGGGAGATATCGAGGAATCAATTGTGAAATAATCACACACCCTACATCCCCAAATCTTTTTCAAAGCCACTGTAATTTCGTTCCACTTCACATCTGAAAAAAAAATTTGAAAATATACATGGTAGTATTTATTGTGCTCACCTTTTATATTTGTGATACGACAAACTATTAATATGAAATACTCCAATGCTTGTACATTGCTACCCCAATAGTTGTACACATAAGAACATTTTTTTTTACTATGATAACATACTTGTTTAGATGAGTGTATTATTTTATTAAATGAGTATTTTATTTTATAAATGACACACTTATAGTGGATAGTTATGATATTTTATTTGAGACAAAATATTTATTTCACTTCTTATGAATGTATTGATGTATTTTTTATATAACATTTGGTTTTTTTTTAATTTACATTTGAACTATTTATTTACAATATATAGGATAAATATGTGGTAAGATTGAGTATTATAATCACCATTGGCTACAACCCTACACCTACTAGTCCTTGCTGAAAGAAAATCATACCAACAAAAACACTGCTTACAACATTGAATATTCAATATAGAAAATAAATTATAATAGACAACAAAAATTAAATTGCACACAATTATTGAAACAAAAAACTCTGTATTACTGCTCTAAAATCACAAACCTTTTTGTCTGATTATTTTCTATATTTTACATACACAACTATTTTATAGAAAGTCTCATCCCCAAGAAAAGTAAAGAAAAACAATTTAAAGAATTTAATGGTATGCAACTTATGTGTAGGAAATTGTGACACATATGAACAACCTAGATTAATCAAATTGAGCTTCACAATCATATACAAACACTCAAATTAGAAAAATTGGAAAATCAAATGACACGAAATATCAGTAATAAACTATGCTAAATCTCCAATTTGCACTCAAAGATTGATTTTGTTCAAGTTGATTAAGATGTGTGCTTACAATTTGACAGCATAACAATGCATTTATATGGTTGTTCAAAATGGGTAGGATGAGCTTCAATTTATAGATATTGGAGAGATTGAATGGAGGCTTGAGATCAATTTAGAGGATCAAGGGTTCACAATGCTTGAGAGTGATGCAAAGCATTTACAGTTCCCTCCCATGTTCAGTTAGTTGGGGAATATTTCAGCTTTTATAAGACTATTACTTTCCATTTTTAGACTTCATCTTTGTAGATATTTCTTTTGTTGTTATCTATTGAAAACTTTCTTTAGTTCTCTAGTAGTTGAGTAATTTTAGGAGGCAGTCGTAGGTTTTTAGGAACCAGTCTAATGGAATAAAAGAAAGGAGGGAGTTACCTCATGTTTCCATGTGGTTGCTTAAGTGCATTTTCTACTTAAATTTAAGCAGCTAGAGTGTTCAAATAGAAATTTAGAATTTGGAGTTAAGTAAGATTGCATATCATTGTGTTGTTTTGAATTTTGAGGGAACTAGATGATGATATAGTATTTTATTGTGTATTTTCGTATATGAAATTTGAATTCTTGATAATCTACTCAAAATTATTAGTCTTTTTTCAATTATAGTTTTTCTTGAGTTAGATAAGAACAAGAGTTTTTCCTTTTGAGAATTAATTTGCAGGTTCAAAATTTTGGTTTGCATCATTTTGGTATTAGAGAAAAACAGAAAATGGCCCAAAGGGTAGCTCATGTGGTTAGAGAAGAAGAGGTAGAGGGAATGCTAGATGGAGATGTTACATAGTTGAAGAAGTACTTAGAAGGTTGTAGGCCCTTGAGGCTAGGTTTCCTCATGAATATTTTGAGGAAGAACAAGAGGTTCAAAGGGGACGAGCAACAACCATTGATCTAATGGAATGACTTATTGAGGCCATCAACAAACAAGGAACTAGAGTCAAGGTTAAGGTTCCTAATTTTAAATGTGAACTCAATCTTGAAGTGTTCTTGGATTGGATTCAAGAATTAGAAAAGTATTATGACATGGAATAAATTGAGGAAGCTAATCCACGAAGGATCAAGATTGTAGCTTCAAAGATGAAGTCTCATGCTCCTCTATGGTGGGAGAATCTCCAAAATATTAGGAGTCAATGAAAGGAGAAGATCAAAATATGGTCAAATATGTTAAAAAATTTGAAGGCTAGATTCATGCCCTCAAATTATCAGCAAAAGCTATTTAGAGAATTCAAAAATATTAAACAAAAGGCTTCCTCTATATCTTACTATATTGAAGAAGTTATGAAGATGCAAATTAGAACTTATTTACAAGAAGATGAAGAAAATGTTGTGGAAAAGTATATTAATGGGCTTAAATTCCAACTCCAAAATGAATTAGCCCTACTCAAAGTGAATATTATGGATGAAGCCAATCAAATAGCCTTAAAAGAAGAGGAAAAATTGAATAGGGTTAATAGAGTGGCCAACAAAGGAGATGGTAGCAAGTCAAATAGAGGAATAGGTAATTCCTCTAAATCAACCAATGAAGAAGAGTCAAAGGATAATTTGAAGCTGAACTTCAAAGGAAAGAGTGCCCTTAGAGGTAGAAGATGAGGACAACTATAGAGAAGGAAATTTCTACCCTTGAGTCTCAAGACAAGTAGAGTCTTCAAGGAGCAAATCATCGTCAACTACCTCAAGGAACAAAGCTCAAGTGATAGGATGAAATGATGAGAGTTATATAGATAGAAAGAGTAGGTCACAAAGGTCTTCTAGATAGAACAACAAGCTTTTAGGCAAGGATAACAGCATGGCCCAAGGATGACAGCATGAAACACAAGCATCCTAGCTATGCGTTGTTTTCTCATATGACCAAAAAGTGAGACTATAACATAAAATAGCTTAAGTGACTACTGACAATCTTGATTACTATGAACTCTTAAAAATATAAAGAAATAACAAAAAATCATAGAAACTAGAGTAATATAAACTAATTGAAATGTAAATGATAAAATGAAGGAAGAGGAATAAAATTTCTCACAACAAACCAAGCAATGAAGCCTCTGACAAAGAAATATATTCAACACCTACACACATAAGACCAAGCGAAAATGTTGGGGTTGTTTAGGGGCTTGCTTCAATCAAGCCTTCATTTTAGTGTTTTGACCTCCACAGAAAACCAGATAGATAGATAGATAGATAAATAGACAAGAAGATAAATGCATAGACAAGGGATATGATAAATCCCAAGATGCTCAAAGAAACAAGAAACATAGATATTACCTATTGTAGTGTAGAAAATTGTACACCCTTCTTGGGGATGGTATAATTTCACACTTATTTTGGACCTATTTTAGTTCCCTTGCATTCATGACCCTTTAAACCATCATTAATAAGCCCCTAAGACCCTTAATTTTAGATCTTAAGGCTTATTTCAACTAAAATCTCGACAAAATCAACAAAGGCATTCAATTTTCTAATAACCGGCGACATTTGGTCACCCTGAAAGCAAGCGCAGGACTCATACGCCTCCTTGGGCGTATGAGTCCCCCTAGGTGGGACCCATACACCACAAGTGGCATATGAGTCACGTGTGGCCCCATTTTAGAGTTTGAGCGAGAAATTAAGGTTTTTAATTCAAATTTTTGGTTGATGTTCGCATTTCAGATCTAATAAATGGTAAATTAGATGAAGTTCCTATATAAACAAGGTTTCAAATCATTATTTGACCTAGAGAATTTGATTCAAGATCTAAGCATTCATAATATCAACTTGAGCAATCAAGCATACTTTCACAAGAGCAAGTAGCAAGAAAAGTTGAAGTCTTGGAGCAACATTATAGTATTTTCTTAGGTCTTCAAGCTCACTTTCATTCAAAATCTAGCATTGTCAAGGATTGATTATGGTTGCCTATGGTGAACTATGATGGATTCTAGGTTGGGGAGATGGAACTATCCATTGAGCCAAGCCTAATGACTTGTTTCCTAAGTGATTCCATCCTTCATTATCATTCTACTTTCTGCCCAAAGGAAGGTACATGCATTATTATGGCTTAATATGGTGATTAGAAATCTCCCAAAGTGAGTCATCATCTCTATGTTTCATTCATGCATCTTATTCTAGCAAATTAGAATAGGGTTTTATTGCATTTCAGATCTCCTAATCTTAGATACACTTAAGATTAGGGCTTGCACTCATATTTACTTTCAAGATCTATCATTTCTATCAGCATTTAACTACCAAACCAAGGGTTTGACCGAGGCAAACCTCCCATAAGAAAATCAATACAATATTCTATTTTGCGGGTTTTTAGCAAGTTCTAATCCAAAAACTAGGCTTGGAAGGAAGAGCAAAGATAGGAGAACATATTCAAAATTTAATTTTTATGAAAAAGAAGAACAGGACTTATACACCACTTGTGGTGTATGAGTCTTGGTATAACACTTTTTTTGAATTCTGGGGGATTCAGACTTGTCATTGTGAAATTCTAGTTTCTACCCAGAAATCCTAAATTGGGACTAAATTACCTCTACTGGCGTATGAGTCCCTGTGTACATTAAAAGTTATATTTTCAGGAGTGCAAACCTTGTTCCGAGCTTCTTCAATTTTCTAGGTGCACCTCTGTCCTTTCCTAGTTCATTATTCTAATTTTTAGTTTCTTATCTTGAGTTGCATAGTTAGGTTTACATATCATTGCATTTCTTTCTTTCCAATCCCTTTCTTGGTGGTGAACCCTCTTTTTAGTCCTTAATCACACCCTAGGACACCTTATTACAGATCTATTTCCCTCATTCCATCCCTTGATTGAGATCTCTAAGGTTTCCTTGAATGAAACTTGGAGGGAATTGGTAGTTCTATATCCTAAAATATAGAGCGACTCATTTTCAACGTTTCATTTTGGTGAACCTAGCCTTTAGAACACCTTATTTTCTTATTTGTAGTGCATCATGGTCCTAGATCCAACTTCCATTAACTTTGCATTAGGTTTTGCATTAGTTAAATTGCATCTAGTGATTCTAAATATTGCATTAGTGAAAGTGCATATAGGTTGCATTTTTGCATCTTGCATCATTGAATTTCACTTAAAATCTATAAATGTCCATTTTCTAAACATCATTCAAACCAAAAAACATAAAATTCACTCATAATTTTTTGAAATTAGTGCAAAAACCCTAATTTGAGACTCATACACCTCTCTAGGTGATTTAGTCCCACTGCAGGTGGTTTTGTCCAATTTTTGGGAATTCTATGTTGACTGTTTGTCAAAATTTGAACCCATAAAAAATCCTAACTGGGACTCATATGCCCCTTTGAGTGATTTAGTCCCATGTTAGATCTGAATCTGCATTTTATAGCATTAAAAAACCCTGTTTCTGTGTTTTAGTTTGTTGTTGATAGATTTTTGTTTCAATTTACTGAGTTTTTATTTCATGCATTTCATTAAATCTAGGTTAATTTAGATTAATTTCAATTGTGGATAAAATTTAATTATTGTACTTTTCATTTCTAGCATTAGTCCATAGTTTTATATTACATTTGGCATTCATTAGAAAACAAAACCAAAAACACCTATAAATCGATGAACCATTTGGAGAAAGCATAGTTATTTGAGTATGTCAAATCTCTTTTTCCAAGTTTACCTAACCCTCAATACTTTTAGTAGTGACAACTTTGACATGTTAGATGAAGCCCTTGAGGATTTCATCTCACAAGGTTCATCCACTAAGGCTTGTTACAACAAACCAAAAAAAAAGAGAATTTAATGTGATTCAACCTCAACTCATCATTTACCCACCTTCCAACAAACCAGTTTTCACCCTTGAGCCACCTAAGAATAATGTTTCACAACAATCAAGTTATAATACCATTTCTCATACATATAACACTAGAAACAATCCACAACCAAGACAAATAACTTCAACATCCTTACCTTTGCCTCAACCCATCTTGCCTAGTGCTCCTCATTTGCCTTGGCATAGCGGGAAGGAGTATGATGCTCTTGAACAAATTAATCATACTCCATAAAAGATATCCCTATGGGACCTAATTCAAAATTCACCTATCATACTATGCTTCAAACAGCCTTGCAACAAGTTGTGATTCCCTCTAATACAAATGCAAGTGATGTAGCAACTCTAATTCAAGGAATGAATGTAGTTAATATAGACACTACTTTTCATCAACATGAGCTACCCCCCTTGGAGATGAGAAAGAAAAATGATGCCTTCATGATAATAGCTATCTTCAATAGGACAGGAATAAAAATAACCCTTGTTGATAATGGTGTTAGAACTGCAAAATTCTGATGTATTTTACATGTTCATACTCATAAGTTTCCAAATAAGTCCTATCACGAGCACATTTTCCCCATATTTGGCCATGTAGTCCCATGAAATCCATCTAGGTCTAAGTATTTCACTTTGTGATCTATATCGGCATGAGATTGTCAAGGTTTCCCCAACCCATAATACATTTTTGTCAATATATGTCTATGTTGCCTATCGGCAAGATGTTTTTGATGTCACAGCGATTGGAGTTCACATGCAGGTATTTTTCGGTAGGAGAGTCTTCTTCAAAGTGGGCTCTTGGCGAACCTTTTTTGTCTCACCGACTATCGGGGTCTAGGCAAACACTTCAGCCAAGCAAAAGGTTTTCGCGGTGAGGTCTTGGTGAGTTTGAATTGTCTTACCGACCAACGATAAAGATACGCATTGGCAGGAGTTAAGCCATCGAAGTGAGATCTCACCGAATACATCATGTCTCAACGACCGGTGCATGTGGAGTTATATCGGCCAGACTTAAAAGGTCTCAGAATAATGTCTTACCGAATGGCCCCAGTCTTGCTGACAAAGCGCAAAGGAATTATATCAATAGCTTTTAGAATGAATTCTTGCAGTCTTGCCAATCTGAATGTCACACCGACATATTGTCTCATTCGTGAGAGAAAGATATTTTCACAGCGACAAAATATGAACTTAAGGGATTTTCGGTAAGACATAAGATATGAAGCTTCTTCCCGATCCAGTATTGTCTCAGCGACACACAAGATGGAAGGACAACTTTCGGTAAGACTAATATGATCTATGGGACGTTTCCCCAACATTGAAATATCACAGCGAAACATATATGACGAAGGGCGACTGTCGGCGAGACTCAATGTGTCGACGAGACGGCATAACATTACAGCGATGGACATAAGGATGACTTTCAACAATACATTTTCCTTCGACATAACTATGGGATGTCTCGGCGATTGTTTCAGTGATGATTAACAAAAGCCCGAATACATTTGGTTGCCGACAAGTGAATGTGAAGCATTGTGTCTTTTTGGATGCAGATGTATAAATATTCATTCTCAATTGTAAATGGAGCGACGAGATCAGAATTTAGATTAGGTAGGAGAATAGGAATAATTTTTCCACAGAACAGGGACTATGATGTATGATTTCAAAATGGAGGTTTTAATGAGAATTAGTTGATGTCACAGCTCATTGCTAGTGTCAATTGTCTGTTGAATTTATTGAAAGTATTATTAAATTTGTCTCTAGGGTTGGCTTTTCTGGTTATTTAAATTGGTATAACAAGTTTATATTTAGTTTATCGGTGCACATTTGTTGTATTTGTGTGGTTAATTAATTGGTTCTTTCAAGGAGGGATTAAATCCTTTTGATTAATCATAGTAATCAGGGAAATTCATCTGGATCATTAAGAAGAACTTAGTAATCACAGTCTTGCATGTTTATACAAGTTATAAACAAAAACATATGCCAACAATTTGAGTGTTTTCCAGAAAGAGGTTGCCCATTGCCATTTCATTTAACTCTGCATACCCAATAAGGTACTAGTCTCTGCATTTCACCATTTAAATTCATTCATTTTATTTACATATGTTAACTGAGCATATTAGGATTTAGTTTTAAAATATTGTATACAATTTATACCAAATTTAGTCTTATTTGTCCACTCCCATCTGCCATTGTGGACAAATCACTGCAAGAGAGAAGATCAAAAGTCAAGTCTGCCCAATTCATATAGGTACACCCGCGTAGGTCTAGTAGCACCTGAAGAGTAGAAGGTTTAAGCCATTCAACCTTGTATGTTACCCTAAAACGTATCAAGAGATTGGCAACCTCTTGAGGTACCCTTTACCTGTGTTTTTGAGAGCTAACAAATTGGCAAATCTGCTGGGGAATTAGCTCAGAATCCGCACCTTAATCATAGAGTCAGGAACTTTGTACAGACTTCGCTGGGAATAAGAAATGTCAAATACTTTCTCACTTTTGAAAAAAGTGAGTGGCGACTCTGATAGAAACATTGCATTTGTTCAAACATGAATGGAAGAAGATCTTAATACAGGGAACTAGAATGCAAACAAAGAATGGACCCACTGATCATGAAACTCCTCAAGATGATTATGACTCTTTAACTTATGAAGAAGTTAAAGCACGGTTTGAATCTCAAAGAAAAGAACGAGAAGAACAGTAGAAAGCCCAAATGATACAATCATTGAGAGAATCCAAATTGCAGAAAGCTCATAACATTACTTAGACAGCTGGTTGCCCAAAGTATGTACCACCTCATAAACAGGGTAATCATGGTGCAGGGCCTTCTGATCCACCAAAGGTTCCTCACAATCAGGTAGGGAATCAATACAGACAGCCAAACCATCCACCTTATATTCCCTCACAATATATAAATATACAACCACCTCATGGTCAGTATTATATCCCACAACATAATACACAATACAATAACCCTATGTACCAATATCAACATTCACCTAACCCTCCCCCCATCAATACATAACAATGATTGAATAATTCGACCTGAAAGGGTTTCAACGGTACCCTTACCCTATGGATAGTAGCTGGAGAAGTCTGGTTCCTAAGTTTACAACGAGTAGTGCAATTTTTGTTGAAGACCATTTAAGGAGTTTCAATGCTTTCATCGAAGACTTGTATGTGCCATATGAAGATCTACATATGAGGTAATTCATGATGTCACTCATTCATGAAGCTAGGGATTGGTTCAACAGCTTACCAATAGCTTCTATTGATTCTCTCCAAGGATTTTAGGATCAATTTCTTGAGAAATATGGAAATTTGTCTGCACCAAATTGGGCTTCCCATGGGTTATTAGAGATTCAAGAAAATTAGAACTTGCAGCAATATGTATGCCAGAATCAACAATTTGAAGGAGAAGAAGATGAGTATGTATATGCTCAAGGTCAGGGCTCCATCATAGAATCAGAATGTGGAATTTACCCCTTGGATGCATTTCTTGACATAAGGAAATACGAAGGAGAAGATATAATTCCTCTGTACAATAGAATGACAAAAATTTGTATGCAAATACCTTCTCATTGTAGGCCTACAAGGGCCATGTTTGTTGAATAGTTTGTAAGAGCATGGGAGCTTGAATTAGTTTATTGGCCAGAAAAGCAGCGTACCTTTGATCTAGTGAATAAATTTATTGATGACATGTAGAGGAGAAGGTATGATGACAATGGTGATATCAAGAATGAGTATCAGGGCATTGCTCAGATGATGCAGCCAATAGAAGATGAGACAGGTGCAAGTCGAAATGGTTCATGTGATAACTTGCACGAGGAAGATGAAGGTACAAGAGATCTCTCTTGCATAACAGATTGTGATAGGGAAAGCTTTGTATGTCATGAGGGATCTAATGAATATTCAGATTATGAAGATGAAGCTAAGGATTCTAATTTACAGCAAGGTGATTCTTGCAGTTCTTGGGGTAATCAAGAGGAAGAAGCAATAGAGAGTGCGGATCCATTTGATAATGAACAAGTAATACTTCCTACTATAGATGAGAACCATGATACATTTGATGATGAAGGGGAGAGTATGTCAACATGTGAAGAGAATAAATACAATGATCTTGAAAATTGCCATGTTGATGAATTGGGAAATGAAATGGAAGGGGATTGTGTATCATGTCATAACGAGGAAGAGTTTGAGGGAAATCATGTGAATCTTGATTTGAAACAAGGAGATATTTCCAGCTCTTGTGGAGATCAAGAAGAATGAGAAATAATAGAAGATATGGAAGAAGAGACATGTTCGCTCAGTAGTGAGCAAACTTTAGATTTGCTAACTCTTGAATATCAGAGATGTGAACACAAGGATGATTCTGAAGTTTTGTGTCTAGCTTACATTTGTCTTAACAGTGAAATTTCTTTGTGTAATGATTCATATGACTCCCAATGCATTTCTCAAATTGATGGAGAAACCTTTGAAGTTGATCAAAAATCTATGTCCATTCATGAAGAGGTATATGATTTTGAAATTTTTGACTCATGTGGAGAAAACACTTATTTGCATACCAAGGAGGATAGAATTCCATCTTTTATTGGTTCATATATGCATGATATTGAAGATATGAGTCATATTCCAATGTCATCTCCGAATGGTGATACTGAAGAAGTGCAAAAGGTTTCAGACTTGTTTGTCTCAAACAGTGTTGATATGGCATAAATTTTTTTTTCTCATGAGAAGCACTTTGAGGGTGAATTTTCAATACAGCTGGGAGAGTGTTTCATAATACATAACAATGAGAAAGATAATGAGAAATTTTGCATTGGATATGCATATACTTTGTATGTTGAAGATAACAAAAATTTTCCCCATGATGATGAAGAATTTGAACTACAGAATGGTGAAGGCAATTTGGGCCAAGCTGAGCATGATGATTCTCTGACAACTTTCAGTAATAGTGACAGGGAAGATTGCATGAATATCTTCAAGAAGAATCTGATGAACTCAAGGAAAAATCAAGTGTTTGACAGAGGAAAGTATGGGCCTTTCTTTTGGATGGCCTTGAACCGTCATTTATGGTTTGAGTTTCAAACCGTAACAATTCAAAACTTATGAAGTTGAAACACAAAAGATTAAGGGTTGCCAGTGCATGGACAACTCTTGATGATCCTCTTTAAAATTATTTTCCATGCACAGTAGTTTAGGGTTCTGTTCATCTCCATTTTGCATTCATTTCCATTCCCATTTTGCTCGCTAGTTCATGATCTAGTATTGTCTCTGTGACACACACGATGGAAGGACAACTTTTAGTAAGACTAATATGATCTATGGGACATTTCCTCGACATTGAAATATCACAATGAAACACATATGACGAAGGGCGACTGTCGGCGAGACTTAATGTGTCGATGAGATGGCATAACATTACAGTGATGGACAAAAGGATGACTTTCGGTGATACATTTTCCTTCGACATAACTATGGGATGTCTCGGTGATTGTTTCAGTGATGATTAATAAAAGCCCGAATATAGTTGATTGCCGACAAGTGAATGCGAAGCGTTGTGTCTTTTCAGATGCAGATGTATAAATATTCATTCTCAATTGTAAATGGAGTGATGAGATCAGAATTTAGATTAGGTAGGAGGATAGGAATAATTTTTTGACAGAATAGGGACTATGATGTATGATTTCAAAATGGAGGTTTTAATGAGAATCAGTTGATGTCGCAGCTCATTTCTGGTGTCAATTGTTTGTTGAATTTATTGAAAGTTGTCTCTAGGGTTGGCTTTTCTGGTTATTTAAATTGGTATAACAAGTTTATATTTAGTTTATCGGTGCACATTTGCTATATTTGTGTGGTTAATTAACTGGTTCTTTCAAGGAGGGATTAAATCCTTTTGATTAATCACAATAATCAGGGAAATTCATCTGGATCATTAAGAAGAACTTAGTAATCACAGTCTTGCATGTTTATACAAGTTATAAACAAAAACATATGCCAACAATTTGAGTGTTTTCCAGAAAGAGGTTTCCCATTGCTATTTCATTTGACTCCGCATACCCAATAATGCACTAGTCTCTGTATTTCACCATTCAGATTCATTCATTTTCTTTACATCTGTTAACTGAGCACATTAGGATTTAGTTTTAAAATATTGTATACAATTTATACCAAATGTGGTCTTATTTGTCCACTCCCATATGCCATTGTGGACAAATCACTGCAAGAGAGAAGATCAAAAGTCAAGTCTACCCAATTCATATAGGTACACTCGCCTAGGTCCAGCAGTGCATTTTTGAGAGCTAACAAATGGCTCCACTCTTAATGTGTGTAGTTTGAACCTTTTGGATAAACTTGGCATGGATAAATGAAGAATTGAACCTAATTCTTTATCGCTTTGAGGATTTAACAATGTAGGAAATCAACCGCTTGGTGTGATTACTTTGCTTATTACAGTTGGAAAGGCTACCTTAAAAACTCCTATCCATATTATGCCTCATGATCTTTCATACAATCTCCTTTTAGGAAGACCTTGGATTCATGAGATGCATGTGGTGCCTTCAACTCTTGATCGTATCATGAAGTATGTCTATAACAATAAAGTGTACCAAGTTGAAATAGACCCTGAGCCTGAAATTTGCTTACAAGTTGAAAAAGGAACGACAAATCCTCTAAACACATTAATTCCAACTTTAAAAAAAAGAATATAAAATTATGGGAGAATATAAAATTACAACAAAAGAAATTGAAAAAAAAGCAACCAATGGTAATGTCAATGTAAAATTCAAAAGAAAACTCACAAGCATCTACCTCATCTACTCTAGAAGAAGACACAAGCTATACAACAAACTTTAATGAGATAGACTATCAATGACCACCAAACCAAAAAGAAATTGAGAAAATTTATGGAAAAGGTTATGAGCTTATGAAACAACTTGGTTATATTAGAAAAGGATGTGGAAAGAAAGAGCAAGGCATCCGTGTTCCTATAGAGCCTAACACACAAGAAGAAAAAATTGGTTTGGAATATTTCCCTTCTAAGATAACACAAGTAGCTAAAAGACCCTCATTAAACATAAACACCATCATGTGTAACCCTAAAACAACCCTCACCTTGAAGCATCCTAAATTGATTGATACAACTTGTGAAGAATCATTGGAATGCTTTGAAGATGATGAAGCCTTGAAAGAAATGTTAGGATTTTATGATAAACCATTTACTCCTAAAAAAAAATGGGCTAAATGTGCTATGATTAGTACTAAGCAAGAAGACAGAGAAAAGGAAAGTAATGAGATTGATAAAGACAACGAAGAATACAACCCTGAATTTTCAAAACAAACCACACTTCCTTTGGCAGATACAATTGACATACTAATGGATATTAAAAATGAGGTAAAAGTGATTAAGATAGGAAAGTGCCTTGATGAAGATGAATAAGAAGACCATGCAACTTTATTTTATGAATTTCCTAAAATTTTTGCTTGGACATATTTAGATATGTCGGAAATTGATGCTAAGATAGTTACACACAACATAGTCCTTGCTGAAAATGCTAAACTAGCTAGACAAAAGATACGAAAGATGAATCCTAGGATAGCCTTATTAGTTAAGGCCAAGATTGAGAAACTCCTCAAAGTTGGTTTTATATGCCCTATAGATTATTCTCCTTGGATCTTGAACATTGTTACAGTCATGAAACCTGATAATCATATTAGGATGTGTACAAACTTTCATGATTTAAATAAAGCATATTTAAAAGATGATTTTCCCCTTCCTATATTGACATGATAGTGGACTCAACTATGGAACATGCTTTGTTGTCATTCATTCATGAATGGATTCTTTGGATATAATCAAATCTTTATCAACCCTCAAGATCAATACAAAAAAACATTTACTACAGCTTGGGGAACATTTTGTTGGGTAGTCATGCCTTTTGGATTGAAGAATGCAGGTGAAACATACCAATGAGCTATGGCATTGATATTTCATGATTACATACATAATATTTTGGAAATTTATGTTGATGATATTCTCACCAAATCTTTAAATCAACAAGACAATGTGAATATCCTTCAAAAGATCTTTTAGCAAATGCAAAAATATAACATGAGATTTAATTCAAAAAAGTTTCTTTTGTGTAGATAGTGGAATTTTTTTAGGTTTTATAGTATCTCACGGAGGCATTGAGGTGGAAATGAATAAAATTGATCGTATAGCTAACATGCCACCTCCTAGAAACATTTCACAATTACACACTTTACAAGGAAGAATTCAGGCTATCCATCGTTTTGTAGCCTCCCTAGTAGACCGGACATTACTCTTTACACATCTTCTTAAGAAAGAGGTTCAATTTAATTGGAATAAGGATTGTAAATAGGCTTTTGAGAGTTTGAAAGATTACCTTGCTACTCCACCTGTTTTACAACCTGCTATGCAAGACAAACCATCCATCCTTTATACAATAGCATCAACCCATGCTCTCACAACATTGTTAGCTCACCAAGACGAAAATGGTAGAGAACATCATGTTTATTACATTAGTCAAGATCTGATTTATTATGAAACAAAATACACAACAATAGAAAAACAATGTTTGTCTCTTGTATTTGCTACTAGTAAATTGAGGCATTGCTTACTGAATGCTGAAATACATGTAATGACAAAATGCAATCCTTTAAAATATCTTTTCACTAAAACGTATTTATCAAGATTTTTAGCTAAGTGGGTTATGATGTTAATTGAGTTTGACCTTAATTTTGTCTCATAAAAAGCAATTAAAGGACAAGCCTTGACTGACCAATTAGTTGATGCTCCCTCTCCCCTAGCGTTACGTAATAATGATTCATTCCATGATGATAATGTGTTGACAATTGAAACTAGTACATGGGATTTATACTTTGACGGCTCTAAGTGCAGAATAGGCTTCAGTGCAAGGATTATAATAGTCCTCCCTGTAGGAAAGCCTATTCCCGTGTCCTATCACTTAAACTTCCTATGCACAAACAACACAACAGAGTATGAAGCGTTAATTGTTGGATTACACTCCGCTTTAACTTTGGGAGCTCGAGACATTAAGATATTCGGTGATTCACAATTAGTCATTAAGCAAGTAAATGGAACTTAGCAAGCAAAGCATGACAAATTATTAAGATATAAGGATCTCACAATGACTCTATTAAACACCTTTGATTCATATACCATTGATAACATCCCACGAAAAGATAATTAGCACGCGGATGCAATGGAAACTGTGACCTCCCTTATACTCCTCAAGATCCTTCAAAAGATTTCACATTTATTGTCCATACAATACTGAAACCATCAATAGAATCTAAGGTCAAAGAAGTGTTATCAGCCACCATGGAAAAATCTAGTGAATGTTATACACTAATATTTAATTATTTAAAAGAGGGTACCTTTCCTGAGTTGACAACTAAGAATACTCGAGATCGCCTTTAAAATCTCACGTCTAGATATATAATCCTTGTTGACGTGTTGTATCGAAGGTCCTTTGATGGTATTTTACTTAGATGCCTTAAACAATATGAAATTCCCATAGCACTTGAGAAAGCTCATGCAGGTGCTTGTGGAGGCCATTTTGGAGGAATATGGAACAATATGGAACAATATTGCTTTGAATACATTAGGAAATGTCGCAAGTGTCAAGAACATAGCAATTTGATTCACACTCCCACTTCTGAGCTTCGTGCCTAAGTTTGTATTTGGCCATTCTTAGTATGGAGTTTGGATCTTATTGGAAAATTTTCACCTCCTTCCGCCGAACATACCTTCATAATTACCGCAATAGATTATTTCA
The DNA here is from genome assembly GCA_007258455.2 of Sequoia sempervirens. NCBI lineage: Eukaryota > Viridiplantae > Streptophyta > Pinopsida > Cupressales > Cupressaceae > Sequoia > Sequoia sempervirens. The sequence goes on along the minus strand of VDFB02279833.1, from coordinate 46,789 downwards.
CAAAATGGGTAGAAGTTGTTCCTGTTCGTTCAACAACTGCTGATGTAATATATCGTTTCATATTGGAACACATTATTGTTTGCTTTGGACTTCCTTCTGCATTAGTTTCAGACAATGGGACACCATTTAAGAATAATGACGTGAAAATTTTCTTAGAAACATTTAACATTCAACATCATTTTTCAACACCCTACTACCTGCAATCTAATGATCAAGATGAATCAACTAATAAGACTCTTGAATAAATATTAAGAAAAAAAGTAAGGAAACATAATAAGGATTGGTACATGCAGTTAACTTATGCATTATGGGCTTATTGTACTAGTATTAGAACATCAACTAGGAATACTCCTTATAACCTTATTTATGGTACCGAGGTAATAATGCCATTGGAGTTAGAGATTCCTTCATTAGGAATCGCTCTTCAAGGAATTATTGATGACAATACTTATAAAGAGAAATGATTGCATCAACTTGAAATGCTTGATGAATTGCACATTAACACTCTTGAGCATCTCCAAGCTTATTCTAGAAAATTGCAATGTAGTTACAACAATCATGTCATCCCTCGTGCATTTACTAAAGGTGATTTGGTGTTATTTAAAAATTAGTGTAACGTCAATGCCGACTAAACTAAAAAAGGAAAATTCAGCCCTAATTGGTTGGGACCTTACATAATTGATGAAATTTATGGGTCTAGAGCATACACGTTAACAAAAATGGATCGTACACCTCTTAAAGAACCTATTAATGTCATGCATTTGCACCGATACTATGTCTAATCTTCTTGAATAGTGTGAATGATAAAGCAGTGGGGTTAGAGTTGGTAGATGAAATTCTATATTCTCTCGCATTGCTTCATTTTTAACAAACAATCATTTGTTTATCTTGAATACTAAAGTAATTATTTAAATTAATTTTAGGTGGTTACTTTAGGTTTCATACTATTCAATTTAATCTTGTATTTTGTGTTAAATTAGATCCTTACATGCATTTAATGTTCTTTAATTAGATCATAGGTACATTTAATTTAGCATAACATACTTAATCATAATGTTGCATCTAAAAGAAAACTAAGATAGTTTTAATTAGATCACATAAATCATGTTAGATCATGGAGACATTTATTAAATAGTCTTACAAAGATTATTTGATAAATCACATTGCTATCTAACTTAAACAAATAAGCATAAACAACCATATATATATATATATGTATATATATTACAAAGTTTTATTACATATCATCAAATATATAATGCTAGTGTGGCACATGGCTACCAGATCCCTCGAGACTTGGTGATCACATCTATCAAGAGATGGTCCGTCCAGAGATGATAGTATGAAATTGTGAACTAATAAGAGAATCTAGTGCATACTGTAGGCCCCCTGCTCATCCAACAACCACGACCTCCTATTTGATGGCCTCTAGGCACTCTCGCTCTATGTGTTCTCTATCCACCTACAACCTATCAACCTCTAAACAAAGTCTCTCAACCTTCGATGGATCTCGAGATGATTGAAGCTCCTCATAGGTAGCCTATAGTGACAAATCACCCTCAACTTGATCAACGCATCTAGTAGCACCCTTATATGCTCCTCTAAGCCTCATAAAAGGCTTGAACAACTCTAGATGTTGCTCCATGATAGGTGGGGGCATGTAGTCTTATTGATATCCTTTTCTTTGAGTGAAGGAGGTACTATCTTTGTGGCCGCTCGTCGATAGAGATCCAACAAATCTCTCAAAGACCCTGCAAGATAGAAATCATAAAGCTAATAAGTACACACCATGATATATATGTAAATTAAAAGCATGAACATAAGAATAATCATGAAAGCATAAGAATAATCATAAATAATATGTTATCACCTAGATCTCCATCTGGCTATGTAAAAACAACCTCATCCTATGCAAGAGGAATAGAAGATGTGCTAACCTCTCCATGCTCATAAGTGTTGGCACATGTTGCGGCTACTGACTGTGATCTAGTAACACGGGTGGGAGCTGAATCTCTCCACTCATGGGCAACTGGACCCTCATCTATTGTGTCACTACCATCACTCATCAGTTGGCCCTCATCCTCCTCCTCATCCTCCTCCTCGTCCTCCTCCTCGTCCTCCTAGTCATCCTCCTCATAGTTTGAGTCTGCCTCCTTGTTGTATTCCTCCTCTACCTCATCCAAAAATAGGTATGTAGCCCTAACCCATGCCTCCTCACTTGTCTCCTCCTCCCCATCCCTCTGGTATGGAAGAGGCCTTGCAAAGCCTATAAGCTGGTCCATAGGAAATATCGAAGTTGGTCGTGCTACAACCCACCACTTCTCATATGCATCTGTAGCACTGACATCATCGACGTCGGAGACTAGGGGCATGTCAAGATCTAAGTCATCTGAGTCATTGGAGACAACATCATTGGATATGATTCATCTTGTAACTCCTAGCCTCTGAGAACTCCACACTAATCGCCTATAAAATGGTCATGCTACTAGTGGCACCTGTTCCTACCTAAACTATCTCATGACATGATCGTAGTAGAATGGTCTTACTACATAATCATGCCTCCCTAGTATAAACCTATCCCTCTACATCCTCCTTAACTGGAAATTCTCATTTTTCCACTACAGTATCAATTGGTAGGGTCTCCATATGATCTCTTCCTGATCCAAGCAGTCAAATTTTACTCTCCAATATAGTAGATCTCCATACTACCATGCTCATCTCATTAGATAATTGAAGGAACATGGATATCACAGAGCACATATAGATGGAAATCCTGTCGGCCTGGTGCACGTGATATGCTCTAGGCACCAAACTTGTAGTAGTGTACAATGCACCATGCTCTCGACCTCGTTATAAGAAAATCATCCTAGATCATAGTAAAATGTGGAAGCATGCTATGACCCCATGCATAGACGGTCCTGCGATGCTCCATCTCCCATATCATGTGAACTAGGCCTCCATCCAGGAATCCTCCCCATCCATTTGGGACTAGTACTAGTGCTATGGTGAAAATCATAATCCATCTCAAAAGTGGTGATCGTGCATAGAGTAGCCATTGTAGCTTAATGCGTGGCTCCATGATCTCTTCTCGAATAGGTCCATGAAGACAATACTTTATATCTACTCTCATCTACCTATATGTATAGTCCTCTATGAAATGGAGAGTCTCACCTTGAATGGGAACTTGAAGGACGTGATGTACATCCTCCAGAGTGATCATCATCTCGCTTGTCGGTAGAAAAAAGGTGCAGGTATCTGCATCCCACCTCTCTACTAAAGCCATTAGCATGGTATCATGGTATCTCATAGGAGGCATGAGATATGTCCAATATATTGTAGTAACCTATAAATTTTATGCCCCCTCCTCTGATAGTGTGGTGACTAAGTCTTGTAATCAACAGAATAATCTACCGTCAAGACACTATCGCAACTGAGGAGGAATTTAACAAAAAAGAAAAAATATCATATATAAGCATTCTAAAATTTTAAATCTATACATCAACAGTTAAAAAGTGTGTTAAAGTTTCTCTAGGGCACTTTTCTAAGGGTCCTAGACACTTTATTCCCTTTTTGGGACACTTCACGAAGAAACGAGAGACTTTGCAAAAAAGGGACACTTTGCGAAAAAAGGGGCACTTTGCAAAAAAAGGGACGCTTTGCAAATTTCTCTTCCAGGGTCTTAAATCTATCTAGAAATGTGTAAAACATAAAATAAATGCATAAAAACAAAGCTAAGGTAGAGAAGAATCAATCTACAGGATGTTGCAGGTCACCTCACGCTACCTCCTTGCGTAGGCTATCAAGTCTCGGAGGCACATATGCTCAAAAGCTCAGAATTATTACTCAATCTCCACCAAAATCAAACTACAAGAAGGTAAAAGACAAAATGACTACATTTTTTTTCACTTTTACTCTTATATATGTTCAAATTAGGTCATTTGCATATTAGGGTTAAAAGTTCTTTTTCATTCAAACTAGCATATCGGGGGCTAGAGAGCTTCATTTTTTACACCGTTTGTTGCGTTGGATTCATGTTTCCCCTCCTTTTCTCATTAAATGTATATCACTATGTGGTATGGTACTTGGAAATACCCTATGATATGACTTATGCAATACAATGTGGTTAGACTGCTACCTTGATTCCACCTCCATAAAGGACATAGAATCAAGGGGGACGTACATCTACCCTCAAATTTGATTTCAAAAAGAAATTAGATAAGAGTATTTATTTGAATGACTAACAAATTAGTTTTACAGGATGCGGTTCCTAACATTATGGTTGTGTGGATAGCTACAGTGGGGGCTTAATTCTCCCATGCTCACAAATGAATCCATATGAGTATCCTTTTATGAAATGGAGTTATTGTTCGAATTCCTTTAGCTTGCATATGCATGTAGAGTCATATGGGCACTAAAGTGGGGGCTAAATGTAGTGTAGAAAATTGTACACCCTTCTTGGGTATGGTACAATTTCACACTTAATTTGGACCTATTTTAGTTCCCTTGCATTCATGACCCTTTTAAAACATCATTAATAGGTTCCTAAGACCCTTTATTTTGGATCCCAAGGCTTATTTTGACTAAAATCCTGACAAAATCAATAAAGGCATTCAATTTTCTAACAACCCAACATTTTCCCACCCCAAAAAGCTAGGGTGGGACTCATATGCCACCTTGCACATATGAGTCCCCCTAGGTGGGACCCATACACCACAATTGGTGTATGAGTCTTGTGTGACCCCTTTTTAGGGTTTGAGCGGAAAATTAAGGTTTTTAATTCAAATTTTTGGTCAATTTCAGCATTTTGGATCTAATAAATGGTAAATTAGATGAAGTTCCTATATAAACAAGGTTTCAAATCATTATTTCACCTAGAGAATTTGATTCAAGATCTAAGCATTCATAATATCAACTTGATCAGTCAAGCATACTTTTACAAGAGCATTCAAGAGCAAGTAGCAAGCAAAGTTGAAGTATTGAAGCAACATTATAGTATTTTTATAGGTCTTCAAGCTCACTTTCATTCAATATCTAGCATTGTCAAGGATTGATTATGGTTGTCTATGGTGAATCATGATGGATTCTAGGTTGGCAAGATGCAACTAGCCATTGAGCCAAGCCTAATGACTTGTTTCCTAAGTAATTCCATCCTCCATTATCATTCTACTTTCTACCCAAAGGAAGGTACATGCATTATTATGGCTTATTAGGGTGATTATAGATCTCCCAAAGTGAGTCATCATCTCTATGTTTCATTTATGCATCTTATTCTAGCACATTAGAATAGGGTTTTATTGCATTTTAGATCTCCTAATCTTAGATATAGTTAAGATTAGGGCTTGCACTCATATTTAATTTCAAGATATATCATTTTAGTCAAGTTTTAACTAACATACTAGGGGTTTGAATGAGGCAAACACCCCATAAAAAAATCAATACAATATTCTATTTTGCAGGTTTTAGCAAGTTCAGATCCGAAAACCAGGCTTGGAAGGAAGAGCAGAGATAGGAGAACAAATTCAAAATTTAATTTTTAAAAAAAGTAGAATGGGACTGATACGCCACTTGTGGCGTATGAGTCTTGGTATAACACCTTTTCCAAATTTTGGAGGATTCAGATTTGTCACTATGAAATTCTATTTTCTGCCCAAAAACCCTAAATTGAGACTAAATCACCCCTACTAGTATATGAGTCCTAGTGTGCATTAAAATCCATATTTTCAGGAGTGCAGACCTTGTTCCGAGCTTCTTCAATTTTCCAGGTGCACCTTTGTCTTTTCCTAGTTCATTATTCTGATTTTCAGTTTCTTATCTTGAGTTGCATAGTTAAGTTTACATATCATTGCATTTCTTTCTTTCCAAGCCCTTGCTTGGTGGTGAACCCCATTTTTAGTCTTTAATCACACCCTAGGACACCTTATTGCAGATCTCTTTCCCTCATCCCATCCCTTGATTGAGATCTCTAAGGTTTCCTTGAATGAAACTTGGAGGGAATTGGTAGTTCTATATCCTAAAATATAGAGTGACTCATTTTCGACTTTTCACCTACAAGGCTTGAGGAAGCCACAAAGAGAGAGAGAGAGAGAGAGAGAGAGAGAGAGAGAGATTTGTGAGATCCAAGAGATTTTTAAAGATTGTTTTGAGAGCTTGAGCGCTATAGCAAGCTAGATAGAGTTGTGCAAGCTTGAGAGAAAGGGAGAAAGACTTCTTAGGAGAGAAAGAAAAGAGAGAAAGATCAAGAGAGAACAAATGAAGCACAAAAAAATAGATTTAAAAGAGAGAAGAGGGAAAGAAGGTTCCCAAGCCATTACAATCCATCTCAATCCATTTCTATCAACCAAGTTAGGTGATGAATGGCACACAATCTACTAAGAGGAGGGTGAATCATTATATCTAAACTATTCCAAAATTCTTTAACTTTTGTTATTGTTATATGATTTTTCACAATAAACCCCTCTTAAGCAATTGAAGCATAAACAAACAAAACATGACAACACCAAACACACAACACCAGATGTACGTGGAAACCCAAGATGGGAAAAACCATAGTGAGAATAACTACTTGGATCTACTATCCAAATCTAGCCTCACAATGCAGAAATATACAAGTGAATTTTACACACTGAAGTGGGCACCAACCTATGAGAGACAACAATCCCCTAATGAGCTAATAAGCACCAACCTACCAGACACATCAATCGACTCTTGATAAAACAATATAATAGGTAGAACAAAAATCCTACTAGAATACAATGATAAAGCTTATGGATTTGAAATATAACTCTGATATGTGTCATAGTCAGTGCTGACACTCTTCCTCATTGAGAATGATCTTGTGATACTGACACTCTCTTTTCTTCACATTTATATACTCAAAATCACCTCACACAATTGCAACTTATACAACTTGCAATTATCTGAACATTTAAAATATGTGGCATTAGGAAAATTCACCGCTGGAAATTCACCACCAACAATTCACCCCCAACAATTCAACACCAAAAATTCATCACTATGACATATGTATCACGTATAAAATTCACCACAAGCAATTCATCGTAATGGTATATTCACCACATACACATTTTTTATGCATTCAAAAAAATCTATGTACTTTATATTTTTTGGGTGCTCTTGTCCACTTAAATATTAGAAAATGTATACATTGTGAATATACCGCAGTGATGAATTGTTGCAGGTGAATTGTATATGTGGTGAATATGTCACAACAATGAATTGTTTGTAGTGAAATATTTGGGGTGAATTGTTGTTGGTGAATTACTAGCAATGAATATTCCTAGAGTCGAGATATATTCATGATATGACATTAACACTCTTCCATGTTGGCTAGGGATCTGGAAAGAGCCAGGATGACATAAAGTGGACCTAAATTAAAATTACATGAAATGTATAACACAATGGTCCTAACATAAAATTCTTGCCGCCAAAATAACTTGATTTCGTACGCCACCATAAGAACCTTAACCATGTCCTATCCTAACACCACACACAAGATTTGAATTATGCATGCTACTAGCAATTACCACACACACCTTGAACTTTGAATAGGTTGACGAACCTTCTGACATTTCAAAATTCTTGCACACTGATCATATCCTCTAAAAATTTAGAAATTTGATGAAAAAAGTGTAGACATACTCTCCTTCCAAATCATAGAGCTACACTACATTTCTAAAAAAATTCCAACCATATTTGTAATGCCACAAAAATCTCTCTACCTAAAAGATATCCTTGCATAGACTTTTGAACCACCATAGTCATACTAACTACATACTTTGCATCATATAATAAGCACTTCCAGAAGGATATCATGTCTCAACAAAACTTGATGTATGTTACTTGATATAGGATCTGATTGATGAGACAACTTCATGATTAATACTTACAAATACATAGCACTTTAATTCAAAGGGAATATAATGATAATTTAAAAACTCCTACAATGTCTTTCATCTTTGACAACCTTTACATTTGACATCCTTAACACCCTTTGACATCAATGCCAACATATGTTCAATAGGTGACATGTCGCAACATGATAAAAAATGATCATTTGAATGTTGAAATGTTGCATGATGCTAGTGCAACACATGAATCTCCATGTGGTGTGCTACTATCTAGACAAATCATGCTAAAAATGGTGGGAACAAGGAAAACACAAGGTTTAAAGTAAAGTTGACACAAGAAGATAGCAACTGAAAAATGTTCCTGAGCATTCTAAGAGGGGAAAAGGCTTTGCAAGGGCTAAGATGTGCCTACACAAACACTAGGGGAATGGATGGGTACTAAAGTGGATATAAAAGTGTAGGTGAAATTGTAAATGTGTAATTTTTGACACTACAACAACAATTTTTTGGGGGTTGGAAACCTATGAGATGTTTCATTTCTAGTGAAGCCCATAGAGTTGTGTATTGTTCCCAAAACCCAAAGAGAGCAATGATGACCCTCAAAGAAGAAGGAGAAGAACCATTGATAGAAGAAGTGGAAGCAGAGATAGGTGAGAATTTTATGTTGAGAAGGACCATGATAGTTGGAGATAAAGAAGCCCCTATAGCTAATTGGAGGAGAAATCATGTATTTCAAACACAATACAAGTGTAGAGATAAACTATGCAATATGATTGTAGATGAAGGGTCCATTGATAACTATTAAGTATCGAAATAGTGCAAAAATTAAATCTTTCTTGCATTCCAAAGTCAAATCCATATAAAATTTCTTGGTTGAAAAAGAATCATAGTGTGTTTGTGAATCAATCTTGCCTTGTTGAAATCAAAATTGGTTCCTATGAGGATAAAGTGTTGTGTGACGAAGTACCAATGGATGCTTGTTAATTGTTAATTATTATTGGGTAGGCCTTGGCTATATGAAATAATTGTAACCCACCATGGTAGAGAAAATACCTATGATAAACAACACGAGGGAAAATTCCATATCTTCAAGCCTTTTAAGGGAGAAGAAACAACTGAAATAATAGGTTAAATGCACGAAGTTGAGTCCACTTCTTGTGGAAGTTTTGGACTTAGGCAAAAAAACCTAATCAAGAAAAGTGAAATGGGATCCCATTTCACTTTGAGACCCCAACCCAAAAGTGGGATCACATTTTCTAGAAACAGGATCCATTCTACAAATGGGATCCCATTTCCTAAAGGGTTAATTTTTTTTAAAAAAAATAAATGGGATCCTGTTTAGAAATGAGATCTCATTTCTTAAAATTTCAATTTTCAGCCCAATTTTTTCTATGGGTTTCAGGCCGGAAAAAGGCTTCAGGATCCAACCTTTAGCTTTGGACCTACTTTGACTTGCCACATGAAGGTAATGTTAGTGTCACTAGAAAAGAGTGAATTTGGACATATGACTGAAGCCATTTTTTGTATAATTTTTTAACAAAATTAAAACCCATCATAGATGAGAGTGTTTATATTTCAAATATATAATTTTATTACAATTAGATTATTCTTTTAGTTTTTCAAAAAAAATTCTATGAAATTGGTCCATAAACTTGAAATAATAGGTTTTCTTATCTTTTTAATAACTTTTTATTTTTTACATTTTCTAAAAAACAAATTATATGTTAACAATCTTTAGACAATTTTTTTCAATTTGAAAAAAATGATAAGTTCAAGTCTACTTATGCTTGACATACACAAGGGATTTTCAAAACAATAATTACAACTAATAAATAATAATAATAATAAATATTTAGAAAAAAATAATAAAAAAATATCCTAAACAATCTTTAGTGTCTCGTAGATCCTTTCCCTAAAGGATTAAGAAAAATTAATTTTATTTAAGTCAAAATATGGCAGACGTACACATGCATGGCATGGTCCTAAAAAAGAGACTTTTAAATAGTGGTTTTTAGACAAGCCTATTTGAAAATCGATTTGTATCATTTGGGTATTAAAATAAATTACATATTTGAAACCTAGTCTCTAAGTACTACATTTCATATTATTCACTTTGTTTAAGATTCAATCCTTATGCACTTCACATTTTTGAAGTTAAATGTGATAAATTCTGAAAAATCAAGAAAAACACTTCCACTTTTTGGCCAAAAGTGGACTCAACTTCTTGCACACACCTAATATCTCTGACCTTATCTATAGTGGGATGGAAATATTTTTTAAGGAAATGTAAAGGAGAGATTTGTTATCTATTATACTCACGAGAAATAAAAAATCATATCAAAAAACAATTTGATTGGAGGTGTATAAATTACTACAATATTCTAAGTTGACACCAATGGACCTACTAGTTGGTTTGCCTCCTTCTAGGGGCATTGCTCATCAAATTGATTTAATTCATGGTGCCAAACTTCCTAATCAGTCTACTTATAGAATAACTCCTCTAGAGAATGAGGAAATGAGGAAACAAATATGTGACTTATTAAAAAGGGGTTTGTGAGAGAAAGCATGATCCCTTGTGCCACACCACCTCTACTCTCACCTAAGAAGGGAGAAAAATGAGGATTATGTATGGATTGTAGAGCCATTAACAAAATCACTATGAAGCACTTATATCCACTACCTAGGATGGATGAATTGTTAGTGTTGTAAATAAGATTGCACCCGAATGCTTGAATGACTAAATTCAGCAATTTGTTGAAACATGGGAACTATCTTCAGGCTGTGGGTATTCCTATGGCAAAGATAGACCTCCAGATTCTAGGTTGGTTCCTATATGATGATCAATTTAATACTTGAATGATTTTTTCTTAGAAAAGGGTAAAAAGGATTAAACCAAATGCATGAACTAACATTAAAACTTCGGTGATGCATCTAATTGGAAATCTAAACTGCAAATTGACTCACAAAATGATTACTCAGTACTTTAATCTACACAACCTGATTTGATAGTCTAATCACTTGAATGTTTTAAACAGAGGCTTTGATTCAATACAATTTTGAGGGAAAACAAGGTTTTCACGACTAAACTGCTTAATCAATTACATGCACAGTGTATAACCAGTGAATTTAAACTAAACTGCATACAAATATTTAAGGAGACAGAAAAATTAAAGGTTTCAAAACTAAAAACACAATAATCCTTCGATCAAATCCTACGCAATAATGATGCCTGAAATCTTGAAGGAAAAACTTGAAAATGCTAGAAATTGAAGGAATCTTTTGCTAAATAACACAATTTGAACCTGTAAACTTGCTACTATATTAATCTGAAAATGAAAGTTGAGTTACATGATATTTCTCTTTGCAGAATGCAAAGGCTGAAAAACAAGAACTAGTGGAAAGAAACTAATTTCTTCCAATATATACAAAAGGCATGCACAAGGCAGCCAATAATAGAACTGAATGAGAACTGAAGTGAAAACAACATCTCCAATGTGAAATCCAAGCATAAGAGAAAAAATTGATAAAAAATAGTCCAAACTCATGCAAAAATGAGTGAACTCTGTCTCAAACTAGCCATCAACTCATAACTGGCCCATGGAGTACCCAAACTGAATTGAAAATCCCACAAAAAGTGGGCCCAAGCATGCAAAGAACCACCTCGTTTCTATCAATCCGCCCATGAGAACTGGAACTCCATCCCTGATTGTGCATGATTAATCTTTAGTCGATGATCTTTAATTCTTCAGTTACATCCTCATCATTTGCATGATTTTACTCAAGGAGGACAAATAATTAAATATTAAAAAAAATAAAAATAATCGAATATATGATTATTTTAATATTTAATGTGGAAATGGTCTCCTTATTTTTATTTTAAATATTAATGTAATAATACATTAATATTTAATTACATATAGCTCCAAGTAAAAATCATGCCAAAATGCATGAGACCAAGTGACTATCACTATTTTTTAAGAATTATGACTTGGTTTTTACTAATCAAAACTTCAACAAATTGAAGTTTGATCATGCATCTCACAACTCTCCATAATAATAGGTCTTTTGACTTTGGAAGTCATAGACCACGGGGAATGAATAAAAATAATGATTTATTTTAAATCATTGAGAAAAATCACCTCTTTATCGAATTAGGGCAAACAAAAGTAGTTGAACCCTAATCATTTGTCATTTGCATTCTAATTTGTATCTAGAGCTCGCATCGCCATGAAGGTTTGGTGCTGGAACTTGACATTTCCTCTGTATTTCTTGTTGATTTTCTGAAGATTTTTGTGGAAAATGCAAGGTAAGTGCTTCCTCTTGTCATGAATCTGGCATTTCTTCTATTTTTGAACCCATTTACAGGTTTTATAGCCGCGGTTGTATGCATAATATTCTGATATAATTCATCCATTTTCTCCTCTATTCTTGGGATGCCATGGATTCTTTGTGTTTCTAGAATTTGAACTTGAGAACTGCTGCACTACCATGGATTTGCGAGTTTGAAGTTTTTGGAGCCTTCTAGCCGATATACTATTGTTTCCTCTGTGATTTTCATGGCACTGCAACAAGGGAAGTTTTTCTCCTCTTCTCATGCTCTTCATGCCTTTTATACTCAGGTAAGCTTTTAAAATATTGTGAATGGCTTTTCCTATGACTGAAAGTTAAATTCCTTTGTTGTGAGGTTCAAAACTCATGACTTTTATGTGGGTTTCTTAAAGCATTTTCCTGTGAGTAATTTACATTATACAAGCCTCTCTCTGTGAGATTCCTTTATGCTCATCTGGAACTTTGTATTATGGGCCACAAATTCATTTCGAGGGCTTCACCTTTCCCTTTGCAGATCATGAATTTTGACCCATATAGGCATCCTCTCTTGTTGTATGAGCTCGAATAGAGCTTCCTTCTTGGCACGACATGACTTCCATGACTTTTATTATCTTGTATAGAAACAATGAAGTTTTTTTTTTAAAATTACCCAGCTTTGCATGGCTCTTTTGTACAAAACTCATGGATTCCATCTTTTCCTTACTTTGTTAACCAAAAAAAAGTGCATAAACTCCAATGGTTTTAAATCTGTTATTTGGAGCTTTTCCGAAACTCACAGTCTTCATTCTCTTTCTGGGTTGTCTTCATTTTGTGCAAGATCATAGTATGCATGAGATCTCATGAGAGGATAGCAATCTAAAACAAGTTCTTTTCATTTTCCTTTCAATGCTTTAGAGTATTATGCAACAAAAAAATGACTTTTACATGAATGAGTTTTTGTTGTACTTCATTCTTTTATGATTGAATCTACCCTAGCGTATAATTGTGTCCACTGCATATTTGAGAACTATATGACTATGATCTCATTTTGTCACTGTCTCCTCTTTGTATGGCCTTGGCTTTCCATTGAATATTGTCCACTTTACTTGTTCTCAGAGGTCTACATACTAAACATTGCTTTTAATCTGAATCTCAAACACACTGTCATCTTTGTCCTTCTATCGAATAGATTTTCCTTTTTAGAAATCCACCATTTGTATGTTTCCCCACCTCCTTTCAAAAGGGCCTTCATTATTTGTATAAGACCATTGAATCCTACATTGTACCTTCACTATCTAGTGTCTACACTTTGATATGCACGATCAAAAGTAATTAGATGATAGTAATCTTCATGTTGTTTTTTCACCTGGCCCTTAACCAATGATAGGCTATACTTGTATTCAAATCTATTGCCTCTCATAGCAGTTGGTGAATGAATTGTAGCTTGATCATTGTATTTCTGTTACTACTACATTACATGCCTCTCATTTTATAGAAGCATATCTGAAAATATCCTTGGTATAGACAACCAATGCAAACATAAGATAATGGATGGATAATTAAACTTTCCTTTCAAACTGTTAGGACTACCAACACTATTATTAATATGCCATGCACTTGTTTTCCTTGTAATTCCATTAACTCTTGCAAAATACACATTTTGTTTGCACATGTAACTGTTTCTTATGATGATGATGCTCCATTTCGGTCTTCTGTGGACTGTGTATGGTTGTATAGCTCTATGATTGCTTTCCTTGATTATGAGTTTGGATGATCAAACTATCATGCATTCATTAACTGCTATGATTTAAGAGACTATCATAATGTTGCCATCGCTCTGTTTTTACATGTTGCTTGATCAATTATTTATGAGTTGGGCTCAACCCTTGTGGGAGCCACATTTCACACCACTCATAAGCATATATGTCAATTGGAATGATTATTATACCTATACCTACACACTTAAACAAACATGTTAGCAAAATAAATGAAGCTTCCATTGAATTATGTTTTCTTTACTGATATCAATTTGATTACTTAATCATTTGATATATGCTTGAAAGGATGTAGATTATATTCCTATTGGAAATGTAGGCATAGGATAGGATATGATTTTTCATTTCTTAGAGACCATCTCTAATACCACTTTTCATCATACTTGCAGATGCTTTTGGAGCCTGGAGTTGGATCAATTCGAAAGCACAACACAACAGCTGAAGACTTTAACGTGAAGATGATTCGTCATTCCAGGAAATGATGAATCACCTTCTATCTTATGCTCATGTTATTTTTAGTTGTATAGTTTACATTATTTTCTTGTATCCATCATTTGATTATGAAAATCAAATTAGTTACTCCCGCAGCTTCTGCGGGACTTTAGTCTTTCCAATATGAATAAAAACAACATTCTTTTATGCAAATTTATGAGTTCTTCTATTACAAACATTTGCATAATCAAAATTTGAAATTCAATGAATACTTTTAGTAGAAATTTTGCACCTTTATGTGATGAATGCAATTCAGCGGAGCCACCTATTATGAGTTGTAGCTAAAAATAGGTAACAGTCCCATAAATTATGCCTAATGGGATTCATTCGCCACCTTGGGTGAATGAGTCCTATGTGGACCAAAATAAAAATTAAATCAAATTTTTGGTAGGATTTTATACTCCTAGATCTGATGTTTGCTTTTAGTGTTGTAATTTTAGGAATTCTTGCATAATTAAGTATAAATACAAGTTTCTTTCACTCATTTTATATCTAGCAAGTTGAATGAGAATCCTTATAGAAAAGTTGAGTTCACAAGAGCATTCAAGAGTCTTTAAGAGTAGATTATCAAGCATTTTAGAGCAGCATTCGAGAATCAATCACCATGTCAAAGATTTCATGCATCATTTTTGTTTTTGAGTTAACAATTGTGATGTAGGGTTTTATGGTTCAAACTAGCACTTCATTCAAGATCTATCACATTCAAGCAAGAGTCAAGATCTATATCCATTGGAGTCACTTCATACATGTTTGCAGCCTTTTATTGCTAGGGTTTGGTGAGTTGCAACATCATATTTTGTTCATTCATCATTATCCATTCCTAATTCATTTCATTTCAAGGTTAGATTACCAAAATGGGGTTTGATTGAGGAAAACCCCTATCCACTAACAAAACAACATTTCTCCCTCTCTTTAGTGTGTGATTTGTAGATTTAGAGTGAA
Source organism: Sequoia sempervirens (assembly GCA_007258455.2). NCBI lineage: Eukaryota > Viridiplantae > Streptophyta > Pinopsida > Cupressales > Cupressaceae > Sequoia > Sequoia sempervirens. Next base: position 31,404 of record VDFB02279833.1, on the reverse strand, counting down.
GATACATTGAGGATCAAGCTTGGAGGAAGTTGTCAAAGTGCCTTAAATTTGTCAAAGCTATCATTAAGCATTGGAGAACACCTACAGGTTGATTTATAGAGATTTAGATCCAGAAACTTGAAGGAGTAGATTGAGAAGACTGAGAAGGGAAGATTCAAACTTTAAAATTCTAGGAAACCCTAACTGGACTGATTCTCCACTTCTAGTGAATGAGTCCTAGTTTTGGTCAAAATTCAATTTTTTGTAGATTCAGATGCCCATTTGTCAGATTCTTGTTCCTGCATAAAAACCCAACTTTTGGACTGATTTGCCCAGCTTGGTGAATGTGTCCTAGTCATCATTAAAGTCAAAATATCTAGTAGTTTAGAACTCCTTCCAGTCATCTTCAAATTCCTAGGTTCATACGATTCATCCTATAGTTTGTTATTTTGTTTTATTTACATTTCTAGATCATTTAGTTAAAGTTTGCATTGAATTAGGGTTAAGCATTGTGAGTTGCATTCCATTTTTCTTTCCAAGTTCTTACTTGGTGGTGAACCCCTTATTGATTTACATTCAGCCCCTAGGATAGCCCTATTGCAATATATCTTTCTCCTTTGCATTAAGATCTCTAGGGTTATCCTTGAATGAAATGGGAAAGTGGGTGTGCTCTATGTCCTAAACCATACGATAACACTCTTCCCCCATTTCATTTTATTTTAGGTTCATGCAAACTAATAAGTACCTAGCCAGCATTCAGACACAAAAAAGGAGATATTATAGCCTTCAAGGCACTGGGTATGTATTGACTGAGGGAATCCTTTTTAAGAGGAATTTCAATGGTGTCCTTCGCTGCATAGAAAAAGTGCAAAATGAAAAGGTTTTGGGTGAATTTCATAGTAGCCCAAAAGGTGGACATTTCGTCACAAAAACTACTACTTTGAAGATCATGCAAGTGGGTTATTATTGGACCACCTTATTTTTAGAGTGTCATGACTTGTTAAGAAAATGTTTGCAATACAATTATTTGTTTGCAAGTGAAAGAATTTTGCTACGACATTACGCTCGATCATGGTAGAAGACCTTAATGGAAATGTCATGGGAATTGGGATATAAGAATTTTCCCTCAAGAATGGAGTCTACCTTAAGACTTTTTTTAATTATTACCCATAGGGAAATGTACTCACAGAGTCTACAAACAAGAACTTGATCTGACTAATAAAGTGGATCGATTTGGAACATCAAAGAGATTGAAACAAACACCTATGGGTGGCCTTATGGGAAGACCACATTACTTTGAAGAAAATTCTAAATGCGTCTCCCTATGAATTAGTGTATGAAAAAAAAGTAGTTCAACCTATCTCTATAGAAATTTTGGCATTACAGCTATTGAAATCTTTAGAGGTCAAGGAAAATGGTGGCATGGAAGTAAGGATAGTTGAGTTGTTGAGTCTTCAAGAAGCATACAAAAAGGCCATTTGATGCCATGGTCGATAAAAAATGTGTGGTCAAGAGATGGTTTGATAAAAATACTTTTGACCTCAATTTTAAAGAAGGGAGCCTAGTCCTAAAATATGATGAATGTGCTACCAAACTTGGGCAACATGCTAAATTTGAATCCTTGTGGAAGGTCCATTTCACATTTCTAAATGCAAGGAAAGTAATTCTTTTGAACTAGAATACCTTAATGGAAATTCATTTGGAATACCAATGAACAATATTCATTTAAAGCTATTTAATTAAAAATTCTCATGATTAGTTTTCCTTGTAAATTTTATACTTTATGTACCATATGTATAAAATTTATAAAATATTCCATTTTTATGAGATGGATGCACATATGCAAAAAGGAGAAAATCTATATTATATTTACATCTAATTTTCAAGTACCTAGGCCTATTTTTTGTGACAAAAAAGTGCTTTGAGAAGCTCCATGCACAATAAAATTTACAAAAATTAATATTATTTTGTCCCGATAGTAAAAAGTGAATAAAATGGTAACTAAAATGATGTGAAACTCTGATGTTGTGGCCATGACTAGCAAAAAATGCAACGGTATTTTTTGAGGACACAACAATAGGAACTCTAATCAAAAGGCTAGCAGTTTTGAGGAATCTAACAAAGGGTCATTCTAAAATTTCCACCACCACTCCCTCAGGTTGGTATACCAATTCATGGAAGTCAATGTACCACTCCATGCCATAGATAGGCTCAACATTGTTTGCACAGAGAAGGAAGGAGTTGGCAGGCCTCAAATGTTGGCTATGTTGCTCTAATGTGACAATCTGGAAGCCAAAGAACAAGGGAAGCCATGACAACATTTTGACATTGTCAACATGATGTAGGAGGTCCATGGCTAAGGGGATGCCAAGGCATAAAATGTCCATGTCTACAATGTCTTCGAGACCCACTAGATAATCTTTATAGAACATATTTTTTGATAACTCCACCACATAATGCTTGGGGATGTTTAGGTCCAACAATGATGTCATGAACTAAGAGATAATGTATGTGTTCACATGATAATGCTTCGCATCTGAGACAAAATCTACACCCAACACCCACTTAAATGTAGTGATGATTAAGTGTTTCTTGGTTTTCAAAATCCACTAAATCTTCTCATCTAAAAGCTCTCCTACAAAGGCCACTTGATTCTTTCTACTCAAAAGCCTAACTAGAGTACCCATGTCTTTCAAATGCAGAAAGAAAGCTTGAAAAATGAGAAGTTATTTTTACAATGGGATAGGAGGAATTTTTTTTTAAAAAAAGAAAAAATTCTCAAATGGAAATCTTTTTCTCTGTAAAAACAACAATGAGAAATTCAAGTTGTTGATTTGGTGTAAGAGGAAAATCGTAGGAAGGAGGATTTGCATAAACTCTTAAAAATTGATGCAAGCACTAGATTAATCCTAAACATGTAGTTTCTTGCCATGTGTCCTTTTTGGAACACAACAATCTACTAAGAGGGGGGTGAATCAATAGATCAATTAAAATTTAACTCTCTTAACAAACTATGCAGATAAATTAGCCAAGTAGAGAAATAAGCACACACACAAATGCAAATAACATAAGATATATGTGGAAAACCAAAGATGGGAAAAACCACGCTGAGAATAGATGCTACAACTAAATGAACATAAATTATTCAATGTTGCAACCCTATTTGAAACTACTCAATTCTTTGTTGTTACAACTACAACACAATTCTCTATACTGCTCCTCTCTTTGTTTTGCAAATGGAATATTAACCTTGATAAAGGTCTCTGAATTTTTTTGCATTCTAATCATTCATTGCACCTCTCCCTTTTTGTTAGTGAATTCTCTATCCGCCTCAAGATATCACACATAAACTTTGCACTTTTTCTCTTACTGCATTCTCTATCCTCCTCAAAAGCTCACACATACACTATCTGCTACATCAACTCATCAACACATAGAAAAATTATGATTGTCTTCTTTTTGCATACCTTCGTCAACCTACAGTAATTTCCTTGAGCTTTGAACATACCTATAAAAATCCTTTGCTAGGGTTTACTCATTATATTCTTTAATAATTCACCTATTCATCAAGCCACACACTCCTCATCAAATTCAGGTTCATTGAATTTGCTAAACATAGTAACCTATAAAACCCTAAACTTGATATGCATTCGATGTCATATCTTTGTGTATCTGATGTGATTCTAATCTTGATCACCTTTGCAGTCTGTGTCGTCGCTGTGCAATTCATATTTCTAATAAAATTGGTTGTTGGAGCAGGTAAATGAATTAAATTCATGCACTATGTTAGTTTATAGTCGAAACCATTGTTCACACTATCATAACTGTTTGAGATCTTCATCTTTAAATTTAGGCCATTGAACTGACTCTTCGTGCCACATTTTTGGATGATCTCCACTCATTATTCAGCTTTAAAAAATATTTGTGTGATTAAACACCTTTTAGCTTATGTCGTTTGATCACCATCACATATTGCAACTATGTCTGGGGCATTGATCTTTATTTCTATGATGTGAGGTCTTTTGATCACTACTCGATCACAAGAAATTGATCACCATGGTTGAACTTCCATCACATCTTTCTTGGTTTATTTTTATTTACAATAATGATGTGACTAAATGAGGTGATGCAATCACATTCCACCAACTATCTCATAGGGCACACATGTCACTAGTCCACATTCCCACAGGGCTAAGCAAGGACCCACTGAATCTTCAATGGGATAGCGGGATGTTTCCATTTGTCTTGGATGATGTTATACTCCACTTCACATATCTTAAATATATTTACTCCTCTTTTCTTCACAACAACGATGTGAAGGGATAGCATGATGTAACTATAACTTGCCACATGTCCTTACTGATGTCACCTTCCACTACCAAAGCTTGTCACTTTCTACTAGTCTCACTATACACTTGTCACTTTCTCACAATCCCACAAGCCAAGTCAAGGACCCACCATACATGCCATAGGCTAGCAAGAATCCATTCAATCTAACCCATTTTATCATATACATTGATCAAACTTTATCGCCCATTGTAGATTGAACATGCCGAAGTAAACTTCAAGGTGTGATGTAAAGACATTGTTAGATGACCATTTAATCATCTAGGCACCAATTTGCAACATTATTTACCTCCATCACATATCACAAATTGAGCATGGTTGTTGTGAACACAAGCCACGATGTGAAGGGTGACTTTGATGCACATACAAACTCTACCAAATAGTAGTGCTAGGTAAAGGGGTTGGTTATCTTGATGACACCAATAGATTAAGTGATGACTTAAATGACCTTCCACCATCTATACATAGTCAACACCAAAATATAAAGAGTCTTCATCACCATGACTGCAACACTTTGGGTTTATTTGCAAAACTCTAGTTTGACTAGAAGGAATAAATAAATCATTTCTAAGCATAGTCCACATCCTCTAATCATGCAGACCATACCAATTGAATCCACTCAAGAAACCCATGTCAAATATGGAACCTGTTTTCTCTTTTGACATATGGAAGTAACTTTTACAACATCATGACAATATTTCATGACAACTTTGCATCATTTTGAGAAACATTGCAATAATTTGTAAAACATGCTCTTCTCTCCATCACATTGCACCAACTCTTCAAAATCCTTATCCACTAAGCTCAATGACATCCAGGCATCCACTGACCTGCCCTTTGACACCAATGACAATATTATGCCAAAATATCCCCTTTTTCATTGATGGCAAAACCAAATGTTCAAAATTCTCTATACCAATTCTAAATGCTTTAATTCAAGCTCTGTACTAACTGAACCAACACCACACCAATCAACTAAATTTCTCTGTACCAATTAAGAATGGTCTGATACCAATTGGAACCACTCTATACCAATTATAAAAAAATTTATTATGAGTGCACATACAAAACAACTCCTCCTTAGACATATCTTTCATTAGAGCCTTTTCTTGAATTTATCCCTCTTGCTCAATTGTATAAGCATTTTCTTTCCTTTTTCCAAAAAAAAATCTCTACTTTTCTCCCCCTTTAACAAAAATGGAAAAGAGACACTTCAAAACATCTTTCAACATTTAATCAATCTCCCCCTTGAAGCTTCTCCCACTTTGACAAGAAAATTAAAGAGAAAGAATGTCACCATAAATCTATAACCATCAAGTCATTAGAAATTTGTAAAAATAAGTTTAACTAACTTGATATCTCACTTTATTTCCATGGATGAATGAAATATATATGAATCTCCCCCTGGACCCATGCCCTATCACTAGAATTTAGTTATATGATGTGGGAGTAATTACTCCAGATTTTATCCTTAGATAATCAAATTGTTCCTTGGAAAGAGGCTTTGTAAATATGCCAGCAACTTGTTCTTTGGTAGGAACACATTCCATGCGGACTTTCTTAAATGCAACCTTTTCTCTTATGAATTAATACTTGATTGATATGTGCTTTGTACTAAAATGTATCACATGGATTCTTTGAGATGTTGATTGTACTTGAATTATCACAAAGAATAGAGATAGGTTCTTTGTACTCAACCTTGATGTCCTTGAGTGTCTGTTTCATCCACAATACCCTAGCACAACATGTTGGTGCTGCTGTATACTCTACTTTTGATATAGAAAGAGTGATTGATTCTTGCTTTTTTCTCATCCTAGAAACAAGTTTGTTCCCCAAAAAATAATTTTGCACCACTGGTGCTTCTTTTGTCATCTACACTTCTATCCCAATCAACATTTGTATATCTAGTTAAAGTGAGATCTTTTCTCTTGGGATACCATAATCCATAGTCAATAGTACTTTTGATATATCTGAAAATTATTTTTTCTACATTGACATGAGACTCTTTAAGAGGAGTTTGAAACCTTGCAACCATGCACACTAATTACATGATATTTGGCCTTGATGCAATTAAGTATAACAAGCTTCCAATCATTGACCTATACATTATTTGAGTTGCATTAGGGGACTCATATGATTTACTCAATTTACATCCAGTTATCATGGGGGTACTAACCAGTTCGCTATCTTTCATTCCAATCTTTTTAAGCATTTCCTTACCATATTTGGTTTGAGATATAAATATCCATCATTAGTTTGTACAATCTGTAAATCAAGGAAAAATGACAACTCTCCTAGTATTGACATCTCAAATTCATCTTGCATTTGGAATGCAAATTCTTTGCAAATTTTATCATTGCTACCACCAAATATGATGTCATCCACATATACAAAAACTATAATCATGTGCTCACCTTCATATTTGAATTAAAAATTGATGTATGCACATCCTTTCTTGAATCCTTGTTGTTGTAGATACTGGTCTAATCTTGAATACCATGCCCTTAGTGCTTGTTTTAGACAATACAATGCTTTCCTTAGTCTGCAAACATAATCTTCTTCTTCTGATAGATGAAAACCTTTTGGTTGTTCTATGCATACTTCTTCTTCAAGGTTTCTATTTAGAAATAATATTTTACATCCATTTGATAGACTTTAAATCCCTTATAAATAGAAAATATAAGAAACATCCTTATGGCCTCTAATCTTGCAACAGGTGCAAATGTTTCTTCAAAGTCTATACCTTCAAATTGTGCATATCCCTTGCATACCAATATTTCTTTATCCCTTATTACCACTCCATCTTCATTGATATTGTTTCTAAACATCTATTTAGTACCTATCACATTTTTTCCTGGGGGTCTAGCAACTAATTCCCATGTTTTATTTTTCTCAATTTGATTCAACTCTTCTTCCATCGCCTTTATCTAGCTCTCATCCTAGTTGGACTCCTTATAGCTTTTAGGTTCAATCTAAGACAAGAGAGAAAAATATACTTGTTCCTTGTTCTTTGCAAGTCTTCTCCTTGTTTGGACACCTTCATTTTTGTTTCCAATTATCTAATTTATAGGATGATCCTTTTGAATAGATTTTGTAGGCACTTTTTCAACCTCTTCTTCTGGATATTCATTAGCAACATCTTCTTCACAATTTTAATTCATCTTCAAAGTTATCTCTATCAAACTAGCATGTTTCAATTCTTCATCAATCTTGGCATTGATGCTTTCTAGTCTTGTGCAGCCTTTGTTATAACATTTGTAAGATTTTCTTTGAGTGGAATATCCAAGAAGTATTCCTTCATCACATCTAGAACCAAAGCTTCCCAAGTTGTCTTCTTCTCTTTTTATGTAGAAATTACTACCAAACACCTTTAGATACTTGAAAAATGTTGGCTTACTGTACCATAGTTCATAGGGAATCTCATCATTTTTTACTCTAATTTGAACTCTATTCAAAATATATACTACTGTATGAACTACCTCTCTCCAATACACATCAAGTAATTTGGCCTCATTCAACATTTTTCTAGCCATATCCTTAAATATTCTATTCTTTCTCTCAACTAATACATTATGTTATTTGGTTCATGGTGCAGAATATTTCCTTTTGATTCCATGCTTCTCATAGTATCCAATGAATTCACTTGATGTGAATTCTCAACCTCTATCCGACCTTAAGCATTTGATTCTTCTACCAATATCCTTCTCAACCATTCTTCTAAATATCTTTAACCTTTGAAATGCTTTCCTTATCCTTTAGAAAGGTTACCAATGTCATTATTGAATAATCATCAATCAACAACATGAAATATCTTTCACCTTTCAGTCCTCTTGTCCTTGTAGGACCACATAAATCAGTATGAACTAGTTGTAAGGGATTTATGGTTGAATACTCTTTTGTCTAAAATTTAAACCTTGTTTGCTTACCTATTTGACATTCTTTGTAGGTGGTGTTTGTAGGCTTAGTTATCTTAGGCTTCTTCCTTACAAGTCTTTTTAAGCTCACTTTTACTAGGTTATCAAAATTTGCATACCTCATTCTCCTATGCCACAACCAACTCTCATCTACGTGTCCTATCAGATAGTTCTAACTTTTTACTTCACTAAGATTGTAAAGGTTGCTATCAGTTCTTACTCCATATATAATTATTTTTCCATTTTTCCTTATCTTGCATCCTTCTAAATTAAATGTGACTTTGTAACCATTGTCACACATTTAAGTCACACTTAGTAGGTTTTGCTTCAAGCCTTCAACATAAAGAACATCTTTTGTAGGAAATTTACCATTTATGTTGATTGTTCCTTTACCACATTTTTATAGTAGTGTTGTCATCTAAATTGACTGATCCTTCCTTACTTTTATTATGTTGGATGAATTTTCTCCTCTCACCAGTCATATGTTTTGAACAACTACTATATATTACCCAAATATTTTGATTTTTTGCATGAAGTGTCATTTGTGTAATCATTGAATGGGTGGGAATCTACTCTTTTTCCTTCCATACCTTCTTAAGTTTATTTTATGCCTTTTCTTCCTTCTTCGTAGGGACTTTAGACTCTTTACTTACTTTAGGAGATGTGTTCTTCTCTTTCTCATTCTACATATTTGGTCTTATAAATTTTATTCTACAATTCTTAGCTATATGACCAAAGTTATTATAATTATAACACATCACATTCATATCAACTAAAGGATCAAATGATTTTTTTCTTACAAAACTTGTACTCCTTTTAGGAACTATTCTATATTCTCTAGCCCTATGACCAATTTTATTACAAGTATAACAATACCCATATAAGTATGAAGAGTTCCTTGTCATAGTATTTCCTTAAGAAAGATGAGGGAATCTCCTTTGATTTGGTTTCCTCATATTTCTCACTCTTGTGAATCCATCGACATCAATTCTCCTTATGTTTTGCTTCTCATTCCAATGATTAGGAACTGATTTGTTGTTATTCTTGTCTATAGTGGACTTCTTCTCTTCATCAACATTTTTTTATCTCGACAATATTCTCCTCTTTAGAGGTGTTCTCCTTGCAGGCTCTCTTACCATCTATATCAAACTTTTCTTCTACTCTAAATCCTTCATATAGTTTTGTAGATGCACTTGTAAAAGTACTTTTTCCTTACTCAAGACCTAAACTAGATTTTTCTTTGTTGGAAGGATTTTGTGTGCTTAATAATCCATCAAAAATCTCCAAGCCTCCCTTTAGCTTCAGGCCTTTTTCTATTTGTTCTCTATCCTTTTCCAAATATTTCCTTAGGGAAACTATTTCTGCCTCTAGCTACATACATTTGTCAACCTCAGACTATAGTTCGGACTTGAATACATTTTCTATCCTTTTGGCTTCTTCTACTTGTAACTTCAAGCCTACTACCATTTGATTAGATTCATCAATATTTTTTGTTAGTTTCTCATTCTCATTTTGTGCAAGCTTCTTCTTATGCTTATTCTCATTTTTTAGACTAACAATCTCCTCTCTTAGGTTATCAATATCTTATAAGGCACATATGTGTTCTCCCTGAATATCCTCAACCTTTCCATTTTTCCTTTCTTCAAAGTCTTTTTCCATGGAAATAAATTCTCTTTCTTCCATTATAAAGGCACAATCTTGTTCATCATCCAAACTATCAATAGCATATGATGAATCAATTTACTCTTGAATGTATAGAATCTTCTTCTTCTTCTAAAAAAATTTCTTCTTAGGAAAGTAGTGTTTCTTCTTTTTACCATCTACATCTTGTTTCGAGTTATCCTTCTTATTGTAAGGGAATTTAGCAAAAAAAGACCTACTTTACCATAGTCAAATCACTTGAAGGGTAACTTGCCTCTATAGCTTATGGAGCCTCTTCTTAATCTTCTAATGAAGTTTTATTCTTCCTCATTAGTCTTTTCATGTTCAAATGTGGAGGATTATTCCTTTTCCTTATTGTATACATAAACCTTTTCCTTATTGGAATCCTTGAATGCAACTTCTCTTTTAGATGATTGTGATTTTCCCATTCTCATTTCATATGCAATGAATATGGGATGTAGTTCATCAAGAGAGAGTTTATCTAGTTCTCTTACTTCCTCTATTGTAGATTTCTTGGAGTCATACTTGGATGGAATTGACCTTAACACATTTTTCATAATGATTGAATACTTTAATTCTTCTCCAAACCCTCTGATTAAGTTCACAATCTAATCAACTCTAAGAAGATAATCTACAATATTTTCTTCTTCGCTCATCATGAGACTTTCAAACTTGGATCTGAGAATTTTTAGCTTTTCCAACTTCACTTTATCATATCCTTCTTAGATTACTTTCAAGTTATTCAAAACATCTTGAGTAGTTTGACAATGTATCACTTTGACAAATACTAAGCTTGTCAATCCACAAAGAATAGCATGCTTAGCCTTTGCATTGTTCTCAGAGTCTTTCTTTCCTGTAGCATCAATAACAGTAGTAGCAAGAGGAGTAGATCCATTTTTTATTGACATCCAAACATCAAAGCCTAAGGATTCCAAATACATCTCCATCATAATGCTCCAAAAAGCATAATTCGATCCAACAAGTTGAGGTTCCTTATTTGTAGATGAACCCTCTTGACTGGTCATTTTGTTCACTTGTCCAAGATATACCCAAGTTGATTAAGATTCTTTAAGGGAATCAGGGCTTTGATACCAATTTTTGGAACACAACAATCTATTGAGATGGGAGGTGAATTAGTAGATTAATTAAAATTTAGCCAAGCAAAAAAAAAGCACACACACAAATGTAGATAACACAAGATATACGTTGAAACCCAAAATCAAAAAACCATGATGAGAATAGCTACTAGGATCTACTATCCTAATCCAAACTTGCAATCAAATCTTTTGATTATAATGTTTAAGGGCACAAACCCTAAGGAGACACAAATCTCCTAGTTTTTGGAGCATCCACTATAAGGAAGCACCAACTCCCTACACTGGGCACCTACCCAGTTTTTTGATGGAACCCACCAATTAGATTTGCAATGAAAGCTAATAAAATTTGTTCTTTTGACCACAATTCAATGTTGCAACTCTATTTTCAACTACCTAATTATTTGTTGTTGCAATTGTAACTCAATTCTCTACCCTACTCTTCTCTCTATTCTACAACTTGAATGCTAACCCTAATAAAGGTATCTAATTTTTTTTTTGGGTTATACTCACTCATTGCACCTCTTCATTTTTCTATTAGTGCATTCTATATTCAACTCAAGAGCTCACAAATACACTCTACACTTTTTCTTTTATTGCATTCTCTGTCCACCTCAAGAGTTCACACATACACTATCTACTACATCAACTCATCAACACATAGAAATTTTTTGGTTATTTTATTTTTGCATACCTTCATAGACCTACAATAATATCCTTATAGTTTGAACATACCTATACAAATCCCCTACTAGGGTTTTCTTGTTATCTTCTTTAGTAAGCCACCTATTCATCAAGCCACACACACTCCTCATCAGATTCAGGTTCATTGAATTTTCTAAACATAGCAACCTCCAAAACCCTAAACTTGATATGTATTTAATGCCATATCCTTTTGCATATGATCTAATTCTAATCTTGATCACCTTTGTAGTCTATTCTACTACTATGTAAGTCATATCACCAATCAAATCGGTCATTAGAGCAGGTAAACCAATTAAATTCATGCACTATGTCAATTTACAATTGAAACCCTTGTTCACACTATCATAACCATTTGAGATCTTCATCTTTAAATTTGAAGGAACCTACAAATTTTTTATGTTCCATCTCAAAATATTGTCACATCTTAAATATTGGGTTGGTATCTAAAAGCTTAGGGTTCTTCTTGTCATCACTGTTGAAGGGTTTTTTGTGTTAGCTTGGAATCCTTCCTTAAGAAACCCTTAACTATAAATTCTTGCAAAGTTCTAATTTTCCTTTGACCTTCTGTTGCTCATTGCCGATCATATTAAAACATCTTATGTCATTAACGGTTGTGAGGTAATTGGTTCCTCATGCCTAAGTTTGAGTTCTTATTTTTATAAGGTTGAGTAAAGAACCTTTTTGGCCTTTACATCCTTTGCATTTTATGACTTAGGAAATTTTGAGCCCCTTTTCTCGTGTTTTCCTAGAGGGTCCCCTTTATTAGAACAAGTTATGAGCACGTGCTTAAAAATTTTCACTTAAGTCCCTTCCACCACCTCTCTTTATCGCTTGGCTTTATTGTGTTCCTGGTTGGGTCATTCCCTTGGGTGATTACTTTTTCCCACAAGGCAGGCCCTCTAAGATAAAACAAAAGCGAGAAAATGCATTTGTAGTTCGATCGATCTTTGTTAAGAAACAAAGAGAGAACACATGTGATATGTTTCACTCACACTCACAAAATTTGTCAATTTTAAATCCAAATTGAAATGTGGAGGCGATCTTTTTGACAACTTAATATCACAAGAAGACTTTTGATTCTCAAGATTTCTGTGAAGCACGAGAGAAGTGAATATGCCCTTTTAAATGATATTAATTTGTGAAAAAGATTACAAAACACCAAATGCACATGTTCATTTTAATCCTTCAAAGCAAGAATTGGATTCTTTTTAAGAACCAAATTTTAAGTGTGAAAGTTGTTTGTTCATTTTTGGACCAAATCGAAAAGCTAGTAAATGTCTAAGTTCAATTTTAACCAATCTTGAAGATATTAAATCAGTGGTTAATTTTAAACCCAAAACTGAGGTGAGTTAGGCCTAAAAATGAAAATGAAAGTATAGAATGGAAGCCCTAAGCATTTAAAAATGCTTTGTCAATTTTAAGTTCAATGCTCAATTTTCTTCAACTGCAATCTGCTTACTTTTACTCAATTCCAATGCACAATCCCAATGTCACAGATATTTCAAAATTTCTATCACAAGTGAGTCAAAAACATAAGCTCCTTCTGCCTAATGTTCTGTCACAAAATAGATAGATATATTTCAAACTTTCTATCATAAGTGCTGGTCAATTCCACAAAAGGATATAAAAGTCATGGAAAATCCTAACCTAGGAATTGGATATTCCAGCAGGTGACTAACATCTTCTTATGGTCATTCATTTACATTGTCGAACCAGGGAACGTATACTTGAAATGGAGCTGCACTGTATGTGCACTAAGAACTAGTTTCAGTCACAATTTACCAAAAATAAATGCTTGGAAGGAATTCTACTTATGCTGCAGGAATGTAATGTAAAGTCTTCTTAACTTAAGCATAACTTAATCAAAGCAGAAATCATGACAACTATTACTAAGAAACAAACAATGAACTGGCCTTATGTTGCAGGAACAAACATAGGGATGGATACCCGATGCTGCAGGAACAATATAAGACTGAGTTTGCACTGAAACCTTCAAGAATGAAATCTAACTTATAATCAATAGAAGATAAATAACTAACTACAGATACTCACTAAGTGGGCCCCCTTAGCAAGCATCAACCAGTTTATGCAAGAATTGAACTCAAAACTTCATCAGCTTTTATTCATAAACTCATAATCATATACATTGATTGTTCTGTTTGTAAGAAAACTAACAAAAAACATTGTTTCTCATTATAATACTAAATTTTAACACACTCTGTTCTAGTTCACTCACGTAGGAGGAACACTTATTTATATTAGAAAATAAACTAACTACCTAACTCTAACAGAGAAAGACGTGGACGTAAATGCATCCTAAAACCGAGGAACATACTTCTCATAAATGAAGGCATATCTGTTCAACATGATTCAAAGAGAATTTAGTATTGCAATCTTCCTAGATTAATGATCATTTAGATTTCTTCCCAACAACCCGGTCAGAGAGTCTTTGCTGGAACAACTTCCTCGATGCCGTGCTGGAAATGGACTTTACTGCAGGGCCGAGATCTACTGCACTTTGACTCGTTCATGCTTCCTTCAACAACCTACGATGCACATGGCGACATAAACGAAAGAAAGCACACGTGGAAAATAGCATGATACACATTCATTAATCACATATTAAATCCATTTCATTATCCAAAAACCACATGCATTATATCAGTCATTCAGAAGGTCAAACAGGGTAATTAATACAGACACATAGAGATGTTAAGCTACAGGAATATAGGAATGTGTTACTACAGGATACTACCCAATTTTAGATAAAAAAACCTTTAATCAAAGATTTAAAACAACCATCAGCAATAAGAGTAAGGGTATTAAAAATACATCATAATATTCAAATTATGAGCATATTTCGAGCTCATCATTTTCCCCCTACTTATCCTAATGATGGTCCTCCAACATTAAGCTTTCTAGTTGTTTCTCTGAAATTAGTAGGAGTAGTATGGCCTTGTAATGAAGTTCTGAATTTGTAGTAGAAACCTCTGAAACTTTGTCATCTCTCATATTTGCGGTTTTCTGCATCCTCATTAACATCTGTAGCCCAATAAGGGTAAAGTGGCCACATCAAAAATGGAGGTTGAAATGTTAATGGTAACCATAACTCAAACCTTCTCTGGAGACCAAGCTGCATATACTTCTTTGTCCTTCTGATGGCTGCCTTAAAGTTCAGAGGGCTATGAGGCTCAGATTTCCTCATACCAACAGTCAATTTTTCCCATCTTGTTTCAATTCTGGAAGATGAAAGCTTCCAAAACATATATGTTTGGTCTTTGAATTCATCATACACCTACTTCCTGATATCAAATATTTTCATTCTTTTTGTCTGATCATTGAATCCATACACAACAGTAAACCAAGTTCTCAGAATTGTGTGGGGATCTGAGCTTTCAGGTCACAATGGAATAGGTTCATTCCTTTCAGCCTCTTCATAAGCCTCTAATTGTCTTCCATAGTTAGTTTCATTGGCTTCCCAAGACATGAGTGACCTCAGATGAATGCCACCAATGTAGAGGAGCGGATTCCACTCTATTTCAGAGGGAATTAACAAACCATGCAAATAAAACTCACATAAAGAATTTTTTAGCCAACTGGGTGCTACTTGATATGCATCATAAAATTCCTTAGTTGTGTGAATGACAGGGTCTAAATTTCTTGAAATTCTCATCAATTGGAACCAAAGAAATTTCTCTTTAAGGAACATAGCATATACCCTAGGTGGTGGTCTACATTTGATAATTTTACCAGTTATCTTCACCATTTCATCCATTTTCTATTTCATTTCTTGAATTTCCTATTTTTGTCTTTCAATTTCTATTTTCAATTTCTTCTTTTCTTCTTCCCAAAGACTTTGTTGAATTTTAGTTCTAGCTAAATGGCAGAAACTCAAAGTTTGAAATGTAACAGGCCTCCATGTAGTCCTAAGATATTCCAAATATTCAATTAACAATGTCCTTTTATAAACAACCAATGCTCGACAAGTTTCAGGGGGTAATGGGGTTTCATTGGACACTTCAAATTGTTCAAGTTGTTCTTCCTCTTGCTGCAGGATGGACTCTTGTTGATGTTTAGGAGGAGATTGTGTTCTAAAACTTGCCTAACTGCTTCAACCAAGTCATCAAGACTTGGCATCCCCCTTTCATTACCACTACCATGTTGTGCTTCCTCAACTTCCACTGTCTCAGTTTGCACTTCCCTAGGAATAATAGATGGAATTTGTGAAACATTCTCAGATACATTATGAGAAACATCATGACTAAATTCTTCAGATTCCTCAGGAATTACTATAATTTCAGGTTGAATAGAGGTTGAGGTAACTTTTCGCTATTTCCTTGATGAAACTCTTTTTGGCAATGTTTCTAAAGTAATGGCTGTAGGAGACACTTTCGTGGCTTTCCTTTTTTTAACCTACCTAGAGGATTCAAACTCAGTAGGAGAAGATGATAGTGAAACTGCTACAGGGGAAGGTGCTACAGGAAAGAGTGGAGTAGAATGTTTTCGCTTTTGAACATGAGGGTCAGATTTTGGGGTTTGTTCTGCCCTAGATAATTCTCCTACCTTCATTTTCCCTTTTTCTTTTCTACCAGCATACCTGGTTTGTACTTTGGTAGAGGACTTTGGTGTGGTGGTTGTAGGACTAAGTGCTATAGGAGTAGATGATTCTTGCTCTGCTTCCCTACTTGTAGATTATACTCTCTTTTTCTTTTTCTTGTGTTATGCAAGGAGTGCTCTAGGAGGCTCTGGAGGATGCAAACCCTTCTGGGCAATAAATTCTTGCCAAGAAAGGGGTGATACATCCCTCAGGGAATGCTCGATCAAGAATTTAATAAGGGCATGATGGGTGATAGAGTTGTCCCTACCCCTTTGGGTTTCATGGGCACTATGTTTCAAAAGGTTTAACAAAAAAATTGGAACATTGACAGCTAAACTGTGCCTCATATGACAATAGTTTAAAATGATAGGAATGCAAATAGAAAAAACATCCCTCACAAGTCAAGTACTTGATTATGAAGGTGGAATATTCTAAGCATGGAGGAGGCAGTGACACCCATTTGCATCCTTGTTTGGAAACCTCCAAGGGTCCATATGTTGGTATTTTGAATTTTTCCCTAGCAGAGACAACATCTCTCCTTGAAGAAAAATTTTCTCCTACCGCCAAAAGTCCAGTTACTTCTGTAATCCACTCTTCTATAATGGCTACTATCAAACCCCATACTGTAGCTTCTCCCTCTAAAAGAGTTCTCAAAAACTCACCTGTGGCTTCCTCATTAAAGGAATCTATCCTCAAAAAATAATTCAGCCAACCGCAATTGCTGAATGCTTGAACCGCTTGAAGATTTTGTGTCAAGGGTTCATGTGTTGCAGGGTCATGTCTTACTAACTGGCCACCCATATTCACAAATTATCCCTGTTGAGATTCTTGAAACTCAAACTTCTTCTGAAAATTCAAAAAAAATCTTCTACCCTGCTTCTTTCTGCCCAACTATCACTTTTCTTTACTTTTCCAAGAATGACACAAATGATAATTGCATGAAATGATTGTTAAAAACTACTCAAATCAAGCAGTTAATTGTTGTTTAGGATGAAAGCATGCAGTTGTACTTGGTAAGTACAAGAAAATAAAAATATCTTAACAGTTGTGATAGTGGCATAAGAAAAAGTTAAGAAAATTTTGAAATGGATTATCCTTGCCCCCTACTAAAAATTTGGTATGTGTCCACACATGTGCAAAAGGATAGGCGAAGAACATGAAATAATGATTGATATGTACATAGCAATTAATGAATAAATGAAATAAATAAACGATGTGATAATAAAAGATATCGCGTACCTTGTAATAAGTGCTCGTACATGCTGGGAAAGATTACAACTTAGCATGAAATGATGGCTAGAATTGAAACCATAAATGAGGGTGGTACGGTAGGATGGATGCCATGGATAGGTGGCATGGAAGAAGAGGAAATGAATGGTGGTGATGGATGAAAAATGGAGAAAGTGGCTTCCTTAAAAAGGAAACCTTTATTAAGGTCATGCAATATAGAATTTTAAAGAGATGCTGCAGGAGAAAGGCTGAAGCCTTTTGCTGGAGGAAGATCAGTGGCCACATCCAAATCAAACTGCTTCATAAATTCTTCTTTAGACGCTGGCTTATGATACAACCTAAGACGGTGTCTATTAATCAGTAGCTTGAATCAGACAAGATCTATTGTAGCTAACTGAATAGAACCATTATCAAACACATTTTCTATTTCATAAGGACCAAGCCATCTTGTGATGAGTTTGCCTTGATTTTCCTTGTACTTGGAGTCATAGAGCAGCACCCAATCACCGGAAAATAATTGCTTAGTTCTGATATGGTGGTCATGCCATTTTTTTCTTTGCTGCTGGATAGTTTTAGTATGCTGCAGGAAACACTGCTGAAGATAGCTATCTGGAATAGATGGGCTACTCATATCAGAGTTGGACTGCAAAATGTGTAAAAGCAGGCCATCCTCACTCTGAAGCTGGGAAAATAGATTAGTTTGTAGCATCATTAGCTTTGCCAATGAATTGACTTCTTTAGTTTTCTCACCTAAATCTGGCCAAATTGGTTGAGACAAGTCTGGCTGAGGCTGGGCAGGTGGGTATAAAGACAATTTCTTTCTTGACTGACCATTAGAAATTGTCATGTCTCCTGAATGACATCCTATAAAAGCATCAGCTATGGCTAACCATGGTCTACCTGGGATGATAGGATATCCTCCCAAAGTTTCCTTAGTGGACAATATGGTGAAATCTACTGGGTATTCCCAAGACTCAAGGATGACAATGACATCTTCTACCACTCCATCAGGTGTTACTGTGGAACTATCAGCAAGCTGGAAGACGGTAGGTGTACACCGAATGGTTAGGATATTCAAATACTCTATATTATGCTTGGTCATTAAATTGATGGCTGCACCAAGGTCAATGAAAACATTCTTTACTATTTGGCCATTAATATTTATTTTTACCATAGGACTCCTAGGGTCAGTATATTTTGGAATGACTACCTTCCCTAACATAATATCTGCCAACTGTCCTAGAACATGGATAGTTTGGGGATCCTTTTTCTTTCTTCCTAGTTTCTTTAAACATGCCTCCTTAATGGATTTTCCATAAATTGGGATATCTTTAATGGCTTGAAAAAGGGGAATTTGAATGTGTACATTCTTTACCTGATCCAAAATATCAAAGGTAGGCTCTTCCATAGACTTGGATGTAGTAATTTGCAATCTCTGAGGAAAAGACAATTTGGCCTGATGTTGTAGGACAGACTCCTTAGAGACAGTATCTGATACAAGTATATGTTCTATAGGATCAGTAGGTTGTTCAGATGCAGAGTCTGGAATCTCTGTAATTACAGGTAGTTGTGGAGTAGAGAGAGTGGTTCCAAACCTGAGATGGATATCATTAATATTCAGGGCATAAGCTGGATACTGATTGGCTTCTGCAAAATACATAGGCTGTTGTTGTTGCTGCTGCTTATTATTAGGATTTGGCAATGGTTGAGTAGGCATAGGCATTTGTTTTGGAGGGCTAGTATTTGTTGTAGGTGTTGCAAGAGATGGAATGAGAGTTGGAGGTTGTGGCTGTTGAAGCTATATGGATCCAGGGGATTGGTTTTGCCATTGCTGAGAACCTCTCCATTGAGGATTCTCCTACCAATTACCTTGGGGTGGAGTCCATTTTCCTTGTGGCTGCTGCCAACCTCCTTGAGGAGATTGCCATTGAGGACTCTGATAGTTAGGCCAGTGTGGTTGAGAAGTATTCCAAGGTGGTGGTGGGCTATATATAGGTTGTCATTGGTTATTGTAATTAGAATAAGGATTTCCAAAAGTCAAAGGGTCTTGAGGCATACCTTGTCTTTGAGCCCATGGTTGCCTTTGTGCAATGAAGAATACTTGGTCATCATCACCCTCTACTATCTTAAAATTAATAGGTAATTGCTTAGCATCCAGGTTAGCCACCATCTTACATCTGTAGTCATGTTTCTTTTCTTTGCAATGTGGACAGAAATCAGCCAAGATTGCTTGAGCTTCCTCATGTTTCTTCTAAGCTTGCATAGTATCCAACTATGTAGCCATGTTGTTTATGATATCCTACTTGAAATCAGACAGCAAATTTGTGATCTCCATCCGTGAAACTCCATTAGTAGAAGACTTTCCCACTGTGGCTTGATGACCTCTACCCTTCTTAACAATTGCTCAAGAGTAGTTGCGACATATTTTCTTGATATCATCCCAAGGCACTTGGGTTATATCTCCTCCTCCCATCAGATCCAGGGCATCTATATAGGTGTCATTGATTCCCCTTAGAAAAAATAGTTTATGAGATTCTTCATTGAGAGTATGGTCTGAATTCTTTTTTAGGGAAAACAAGAATCTTGAGATATAGTCTTCCAGGCTTTCATCCTCCTTTTTTTGAATTCTGAATATATCATTACCCTTACTACCACTCTTACAATATTCTTGGTATTTCTCAAGAAATTTTGTTTGCATAACTATCCAAATATCAAAAACACCCCTTCCCAAACTCATAAACCATCTAAGAGCTCCCTCCTTCAAGTAGCATGAAACAACTTCAGCCAATGAGCATCTAAAAGTGTAATCATAGTTGCGACAGAGGATGTCAAACTCAAACAAGAAAGTGTCTGGGTCCTCTGTAACTAGTCCATAGAACTTGGGAAGTAATGAAGAAGGAATATTTTTAAGGTTATCATTATCTTGCTGAGAAATGATGGGGAATTCAAAAGCAGGAGGTTGATTAGGTGGATTATGTGCCATATTTACTTGATGGAGTATCAAAGAAAATAGATTTTCTTGAGGTTCTTCTCAACTGGGGCAAATAGCAATTCAGCAAGCAGGTTTTCATCAAATGAATTGATATCTTGGTCTCCTCCTTCCTCAAATAGATTATAAGTTGGTTCAGAATTGCTATCAATGAATGGAAGGTTAGGGAAGAATCTTCCCAGAGCGTCTCTTCTTCTATGCATGCAATAGAATTAACCATAATTTGAAGGAATTTAAAAATGCTTGAATAAACACACTAAACTATTGATAACAATGACTATGCCATATTCTTAGCTTGACACCATCCCCGACAACGATGCCAAAAATCATGTCGATTCCACAAAAGGATATAAAAGTCATGGAAAATCCTAACCTGGGAATTGGATATTCTAGCAAGTGACTAACATCTTCTTATGGTCGTTCATTTACATTGTCAAACTAGGGAACATATACTTGAAATGGAGGGACACTGTATGTGCACTAAGAACCAATTTTAGTCACAATTTACTAGAAATAAATGCTTGGAAGGAATTCTACTTATGCTGCAGGAATGTAATGTAAAGTCTTCTTAACTTTAGCATAACTTAATCAAAGCAGAAATCATGACAACTATTACTAAGAAACAAACTATGAACTGGCCTTATGATGCAGGAACAAACACAGGGATGGATTCCTGATGCTACATGAACAATATAAGACTGAGTTTGCGTTGAAACCTTCAAAAATGAAATCTAACTTATAATCAATAGAAGATAAATAACTAACTACAGATACTCACTAAGTGGGCCCCCTTAGCAAGCATCAACCAGTTTATGCAAGAATTGAACTCAAAAATTCATCAACTTTTATTCATAAACTCATAATCATATACATTGATTGTTCTGCTTGCAAAAAAAACTAACACAAAACACAATTTCTCATTATAATACTAAATTTTAACACACTCTGTTCTGGTTCACTCATGCAAGAGGAACACTTATTTATATTAGAAAATAAACTAACTACCTAACTCTAATAGAGAAAAGATGTGGACATAAATGCATCTTGAAACCGAGGAACATACTTCTCATAAATGAAGGCATATCTATTCAACACGATTCAGAGAGAATTTAGTATTCCACTCTTCCTAGATTAATGATCATTTAGATTTCTTCCCAATGACCCGGTTAGAGAGTCTTTGCTGGAACAACTTCCTCGATGCCATGCTGGAAATGGACTTTACTGCAGGGTCGAGATTTGTTGCACTTTGACTCGTTCATGCTTCCTTCAACAACCTGCGATGCACATGGCGACATAAACAAAAGAAAGTACGCGTGGAAGATAACACAATACACATTCATTAATCACATATTAAATCCATTTCATTATCCAAAAACCACATGCATTATATCAGTCATTCGAGAGGTCAAACAGGGTAATTAATACAGACGCATAGAGATGTTAAGCTGCAGGAATATAGGAATGTGTTACTACAGGATACTACCCGATTTTAGATAAAAAGCCTTTAATCAAAGAGTTAAAACAACCATCAGCAATAAGAGTAAGGGTATTAAAAATACATCATAATATTCAAATTATGAGCATATTTTGAGCTCATCAAGTGCATCAGAAACATAGGCTCCTTCTGCTTGCTTGTCAGAAAATAGACACAAAAATAGCAGAAACAGAATTTAATCTAATGTTCTATCACAAAACAAATATATATTTTGAACTTTCTATCGCAAGTGGGTTGAAAACATAAGCTCCTTCTGCTTGCTTGTCAGAAAACAAACACAAAAAACAATAGAAAGAGAATTTATTCTAATGTTCTGTCACAAAACAAATAGATATATTTTGAACTTTCTATCAAAAGTGCATCAAAAACATAAGATCCTTCCACCTACTTGTCAGAAAACAGACACAAAAAAAACAACAAAAAGAGAATTTAATCTAATGTTCTGTCACAAAATAGACATATATATTTCAACCTTTTTGTCGCAAGTGCGTTAGAAACATAGGCTCCTTCTACCTGCTATATATATTTCAAACTTTTGAACTCTCTGTCGCAAGTGCGTCATATATATTTCAAACTTTATGTCACAAGTGCATTAGATATATTTCAAACTTTCTATTGCAAGTGTGTTAGAAACATAGCCCTCCCTCTAGTGCCAAATTGTGAACCCCAATCCTAGACCTGCACAAACATAGCAAACCAACATAATATTAGATCCCAATGCAAGTTAGAATTAAGATTCCCCATGAAATTCATCTACAATGCTCAAATAGGAAATAAATTGAAGAAATGAACAAAGAAAGCAATGAAATCCTATTTAAAAATGAAAACTCTCAATCCCATGGGGGAATTGGTGCCAATTTGACGTGGAAATTGGCCCTTTTACAACTCCTATGCAAGCTTGATGAAGATTTGTTGATGGTGGAAGCTCCTTGATGAAATTTTGGCATAACCTAGCTATGAAATCATGAAAATGATGAACACTTGCTAGGAAATGGATAAAATTATCTCTCAATGTGAAGAGAGTAACTTTGCTCTAAGTTGTGGATCCAAAATACAAAGGAAATCCTTCTATTGATAGATGAGAATGTTGAAGGATGAGGCAAAATGGATGAATGTGGGATCATTAAACAACCAATGGCCAAATGCCACTTGTCAAGATGTGAGAGGATGAAAGTTGAGCACATTTTGATGAATGTGCACAATAAATGATATTGTGCAAACCCTTTTCCTAGTACCTGCAAAACAACATGAATAAACGAGTTAAACAAGGAATTACAAGCTAAAAGAAGGATTCCCCATGAAATCCATTTGCAAACTCAAAATAGGAAAGAAATTGATGATGAACACAATATAAAAGATAAAACTAGATTTAAATCCTAATTAGAGAAGCAAACACTTGATCCCATGGGCGAATTGGTGCCAATTTGATGTGAAAATTGGCCCTTTCCCAATTCCTATGATGAAATCTTGATGTGTTGAAGATGATATTGATCCACTTTTGATGAAAGATGAGAACTCCAAGCCAAATTTGTAAAAAGCCTAAGTAGAATTCAAATTATGGATGAGAATGGCTAAGTATTTTAGCATGGTAACTTTACTTGGATTGTGGATGATGAAATGAGGAGAGGAGCTCTTCATTTATAGGATTTCAAGATGGATGAATGTCCAAATTTGAGCAATGTGGGACTAACATTCATCCAATGATATGGTGCCACTTTTCAAGCCATGAATGGATGATGGTTGTGCAAGATTTGAGGTTTGTGCCAATAAATGCCAATATTTGAAATTCAAATTTATTGAAATGACATATAAGAGGGAAGGGAAAATGCAATAAATGCCACTTGGCTCAAGGAAAATGACATGTAAGAGGTTTTAAATGCCTTGTTGGATGTACATGTTGACTTGGAATTTTTGAATTCAAATTGAGGGAATATTCCAAAAGATGCCTTGTGAGGAAAATAGAGATTTAATAAATGAATTAAATCTATTTTCATGTGCAACTTGCATTATCTAGAGGATGTGACATGAGATGAGGTTAAATTAGTCAAGGGTTAATTAATTTAACAGGAGATTAGATGATGTGACTTATTTTGACTTATTAAATCAAATAAGAGAGGAATATGATAAGAGGCTAATTAAATAAGGATTTTCATTTATTTAATTAAAAGGGATGATGTTAGATTAAATCAAATAAGGTTTTAATTTATTTAATTTAATGGATATACTTTAGAGATTTAATCAAATAAATTGATTATTTAATTAAATAGGGATAATTAGATCAAATGGATTGATTTAATTAACAGAAGGAATTGACTTAATTAGATAAAATGATTTATTTAATTAAGGGACGAATATTGATGAATTCAATCAGATAGGGGAATTTGATTAAATGGTTAGACCGAGGGATGATTTAGGAAGAAACGATGTTAGTAAGTCAGTATCAGATGCACGATGTCAATCAGTATATTTTTGATGTCTACAGATATTAGGTGGAATTTGAAATTTTGAAAGTTGGCTTGTTGGAGGGAGAAGAAAGAGTCTTAAATACCAAGTGGGAGACATGTAAGAGACAATGTAAGAGGAGTTAATGCCAAGTTGGAGGACAAGTCCTTTTGGAGGGAATTTTTGAATTTGAAGTATATTCCATAAAGATGCTATTTTGAATGAAAATAGAAGAAATAATACATCAAATAAATTGATTTATTGTGCAAGTTGTAAAATCTAGAGAATTTGGGGATTAGATTAGCATTAATCGTGATTTGATTAATTTTAATGGAGGTTAGTTGATTATGACATTCAACTTAAATATTTGGATTTATTTAAATTAAATGAAAAGATAAAGAACATTAGAAATTTAATTAAATATTTGGGTTTATTCAATTAAATGAACTTTAGGAGATTAATAAAATAAAGTTGATTTATTTAATTAAAGAGATAACTTTAGGAGATTAATTAAATAAACTTGATTTATTTAATTAAAGAGACGAATATGATTTAATTAAATAGAATGATATATTTAATTAGATAAAGTTGATTTATCTAATTAAATAAAGATTGATTTAATTAAAAGAGGGAAGCTAATGATTTTTATTTTTTTTGGGCTGCAGAAATCGGGTTTGTATAGCACGGCCCCCTATAAACTGCAGCGCGCCTGGTAAACTTTTTAACGTGACCGGTGGCACTGGCGCGATACGCCCTCTGATACCACGGGATGGGGGAGACTAGAACTCGTGACCAGCCTCCTGCAACAGGAAAGACTTAGCCAACCGAGCTAGGGCCCTCACCCGGAAGCTGATGAATTTTAATCAGATAAAGAATATTTGATTAAAATGGTTAGGAGAAGGATAATTAAGGATGGAATGAAATTAGTGATTTCAGATTAGGTGCATGTATGTTTTATGTGTCTACATTTTTCCCCTCTTTGAAGCAATGTACCTGCTGCATTGGTTCAAAGAATAAACTGCCAAGATCAAAATTGAAAAAAATTCTATTTTTTTCAGATGCCCCAACAAAAAGAAGTTACTGGTACATTGACCCCTTGAGAGATCGAGCAAAATTTTTGATTTGAAGGTCGATCTCGTGATAAAGAGGTTCAAGATGGACATATGGATGGTTATGATGATGATGCAAATGAATGATACGTATGTGATATAACGGATGCAAAATGATATTATGATGTATATGTGATGATGCAATGGATGCTTTGATGATGCATATGATATGAGTAAATAATGCCTACGTGATGGTTCATTTTATGCTTATGCAATGAATGTATGCTTTGTGAGATGCTTAGAATAACCAATCTATATTATGCAATGATGGAAATGCAATGTATGTGATATGATTAATGCTTTCTATATGATATGCTATGTATTATGTAGTATGCTGATGGTTTATGGATGCAAGATGGATGCACTGGCGATAAATGATTTATGATTAACTATCATGGTACCATGTTAGCGTGAAGGGAAGTAAGAAGAAAATAAGATGATGACAAGAGACACCAACAAACCAACTTTATTAGAGATGATGATAATGATGATGATGATGATGATGATGATGATTTTATTACAATGAATTGGGATTTTAAAAGGGCCATTTACCTTATGTTTGATAACACACATAGGCATGATGCATCAAGGTATAAAGGACTAGGATGGCATTGCACCTAGTGTGATGGAATTTGACTAAACAATCAGATAGGAGTATCCCTGTTCACACCTGACATACAGACCCTCGTTCAAAATGTAGTTTAGATATTTCAAATATCTCAGACCAAAACATAGAAAGGAAAGCCTTCCTATGTGGTCAACAAGACACCTAAAACATCCTCCCTACACCCAAATAAAGCACGCACGACCAAGGTTATATTATAAGAATATCCAAAAAGTGTAGCAGATAAAAAGATAATGATCGTTGCCCCATTTATTTCTCTCTAAATCCCTTTGTTTGGGACATCATTGAGAGGTCATCGAAATGAGCGCAATAAGATAAGTCAAAAGATAAAGATAAAGTAAACAAACAAGTTAATGTTCTTCAATACCACTAGCCAAGACTAAACTACGGTGATGCCTGATGTTGATGTCCATTGTAGGAAGGATGCATCCTAGGACATGATGATATCAGATGATTGATGTGGGACTGATTGGATGATAAGCTATTGACACAAAGAGTTGACCAACTTGTTTACTTACTGACCTAGACTTGAGACTTTGATGTTTTGAGTTTTCACTTTAACCTGCTAGACTTGTTTCCAACTATTTCACCAAAGGTTGGGGGTGATGATGATTTATTATGAGTGATGTTTATTTCAAGTCAAAACAAGATGAGACAAATGGATTTTTCAAATATTTGGATGTTTTTGATGTTTTTGAAATGTTTTGAGGTTGTTTTTGGTATTTTCAAGTGTTTCGCAAATGTTTTGATTTTCAAATTTTCAAATGTTTTGGGGTTTTTCGAGATTTTGAACAAGAGACTAACCTAAAGACCTATCCTAGGGGTCTCGGGGGTGATCAAATAGATTAGCCTTGCATACGTTATACACATAGAGACCACATAGTTCGACTAACACAGACTTGATTATTGATGAGATATGAACAAATGGATTGCTAGTTTATAATAACGAACTTCTAAAGGACTAACCTAAGTGTCTTGGGGGATGATCAAAGATCAAAATTTCCTACATTCAAGGCTTAGAGATGACGTAGTTTGATAAGACGACTCTATTTTTTATTTTTGACTGACTTTTGATCTATTTTTGGATTTTGAAATGTTTTGAATGTTTTTGGATTTTCTGATTTTCTAATGTTTTGGATTTTCTAATTTTTTTATGTTTTTGATTTTTTTGATGTTGGGAAAACTTCCAGAATATACACGAATCCAATTTGAAGAGAACATGCCCCCAGTGCTAAGCAATAGACTACTCTGATATAGGTAGGAAAAACTAACCTTGAGAATGGGCCGAGTAGTACTAGGAGGGATCATTACATGAACACAAGACCAAGCTATGATGTGGATAGATTATGGATGGAGATATGGAATGTGATAAATGATGGAAGCGTAATGGATGGATGATGCAGAATGAGCCATGAAGATCCTGGTGGATGAAAAGTGCTTATTTACACAAGGCGCCTGTTTGCCAGGTTTTCACCAAGGTACTTGCCCAAAGCGCCACCGAAGTAGTTTTCACTAGAGGATGATTTTTCTCTTTACTATTTTTAATCCTTTTTCTAATTTTTCTAATTTTTTTGTTGTCACCAAGATGCCTATTTTCCAAGTTTTCATGAAGGTAACCATTTTTTCAAGATATTTTCTAATTTTTTTTGTATTTTTGACTTTATACCTTGAAAGATTTAGGCATAAAACCTTTTGACATGGGATTTGTTCATGGGATCTTGTAGTGGCTCGCCTTCTAGTGTTGATAACTGATATGTGTTGGAAAAACAAGGAAAGACAACTGAGAGTGGGGGGGTGAATTAGTTGTCATAAAATATTTAAACTTTTCAACTTAACTTAACTTAATCTCAGATTTGATAAAAGAACAATAAAATGTAAAAAATCAACATAAAAAATACAAAGAACACCAATTATTTTTATGTGGAAACCCACTTTGAATGTTAGTCCACATATTATATCCTGTTAAAAGTATAATGAAAAATAATGGGAATGCACATGCATTTAGGAGCACTGCCTAGAGCTCACTGCTCAAATACAAGAGGGCTCATTGCCCAAAGAATACACAAGAATTCAGACTAGATGCGTAGGGTATGAACTCTACAAAAGCTTGATTACTATTCTAGTTAAGTACATATATACTCCTTCACACTTCGCTCAAACTTCTTCACACTCTACTTTGCAATCAAATGAATAGATCAATTTTCACACACTTTCTCTTCTCTAGCTTTTCTTCACACCACACACACTAACTTTGCACAAACAACCATTCTTATATATCCGCAACCTAGATTTACATTAACAACTTTTTTGGCCAAAATATAAAACATATTTACAATGTCGGCCCAAATTTACAAATAAATTTCTAATGCAAATCAAACACCATTAGATAATATTATGATGTGACCCAAAACAATATCCTCGAGCACGCCAAACATTCAAATTTTAATCTTCAAGGATCCACAACATGTTACAACCATCATGTTAACCAAGAACATGAAAACCTAAACACACACAAGAAAAATATTCAACCATGAGCACACCGATCAACGTGGACGTACGACAAGGAGAAAGAATGATCTAGAAGCATCCATAAAGAACAAGAACTAATAGAGAGGCATCTGCAACAACCAAGATTACTAGAATTACATAAAATTCAATCAGGAGCACTAACAAAAACCACATAAACACTATTAGAATACAACTGATCATAACACGATCAAATCTTTATGCAGACCTCTGAAACTTTCGGTAGGTGAACTAGATACTCTAAAAAATAAACCCTTTAGTCCACAACAACTGATCTTCAACGTACTAAAGAAGACACCTTCATGACCTTCACTATTCCACTGGCAACATGCAACTTTCTCTTAACAATTTTCTCAATATCCTCAACATATACAACCTTCAATACAGCAATGCTAATAGTGTTGACATCAATGACAACCACATATCAACAACACAAACACAACATCCAACAATCTCCCAACAATCTCCAAACAATCTCCCCCTTTGGAATTGATGGAAACACATGATGTGAAAAATACCATCAATACAACTACACTTACTCCCCCTTAAGTTCTGACTCTTCTCCTCAATTGCTCTTCTCTCCAAAAATATTTTTCACATTGCTCTTCTCCCCCTTTGACATCAATGGCAAAGTTAAACATTATCTTCCCACATACAAGCTCTAGACCACATATCTGCACATCTGACTACTCCCCCTAAGTAGCAGCTATGGAAACATCAATCCAGATTGGAAAATAGCTTTGAAGCAATGGATTGATGCAAAAAAATGCATCTTTAGTTTATATCAGGAGGGGTAATCACCCCTAGAATTCCTTTGAGATACTTAAAAGTATCCTTCGACAACGACTTGGTGAAAATGTCTGCAATCTATTCTTTGGTAGGCACATACTCCACTATGATTTCTTTCTCACTCACTTTCTCCCTCAAGAAGTGAAACTTGATTGATATATGCTTGGTCTTAGAGTGTAGCATTAGATTCTATGATATGTTAATTGTACTTGAGTTGTCACAGTATATGGAAATAGGCTTATCATATACTATTATGATATCTTTTAGCATTTGTTTCATCCACATCATTTGAGTACAGTTATTTGCAGCAACAATATACTCTGCCTCAGTAGTAGGTAGAGAAATGGAGTTTTGCTTTTTACTTAACCAAGATACTAGATTCTTCCCTAAGAAGAAGGAACCACCACTAGTACTCTTCCTATCATCTACATCTCCTTCCTAGTCTGCATTAGTGTATGCATTCAAAGTAAGATCATCATCCTTAGGATACCAAAGCCCAAAATCAACTATTTCTTTCAGATATCTGAAGACTCTCTTTACAACACTCACATGGGACTCTTTTGGATCAGCCTAAAATCTAGCAACCATACATACAACATTCATGATGTTTGGTATGGTCTGAGTTAAATAGAGCAATCCACCAATCATTGACCTGTATCTTGTTTGATTTTTCTTAGGAGAATCATCATTCTGTGTTAACTTGTATCTAGTTACCATGGGAGTACCAACATGCTTTGAGTCTTCCATGCCAAGATTTTTCAGTAGCTCTTTCACATATTTGGACTGAGATATGAAAATCCCATTGTTTAATTGAGTAACTTGCAATCCCATAAAGAACTTCATCTCTTCAATCATACTCATCTCAAATTCACTCTTTATTTCATCGGCAAACTTCATACATAGATTATCATCTCCTCCAAAAATAATGTCATCAACAAAGACTTCAATAATCAATTCTTTGTCATGATCTAACTTGAAATACAAGTTGTTGTCAGCAGTACCTTTATTCAATCCAAGATTTAATAAATATTTATCTAGTATAGCATACCAGGCTCTGGGGGCTTGCTTGAGTCCATATAGAGCTTTCTTCAATCAGAAAACCATGTCTTCCTTATTAGTTAGTTGAAATCCATATGGTTGTTCAATATATACTTCTTCTAATTCACCATTCAGAAAAGCTGACTTCACATCCATTTGATAGACTTTATGGTTCTTAGATGTAGCATAAGCAAGAAATAATCTTACCGCTTCAATTTTGGCAACAAGGGCAAAGGTTTCTTCAAAATCAATACCTTCCATTTGTGAATACCCTTTACATACTAGTCTTGCTTTATTCCAGACTACTTCACCTTGTTCATTCAGCTTATTTTGAAAGACCCATTTAGTACCAATCACATTTTTGTATTTAGGTCTGGGAACAAGTATCCATGTATCATTCTTTTTGATCTGCATCATTTCTTCCTTCATAGCTTCCATCTAGTGTTCATCATTACAAGCTTCATTGAGATCTTTAGACTCAAATTTTGAAATCAGGCAAAACTCTTCCTCAATCTTTCTTCTAGTTCACACACTTTTATTCTTGTCTCCTATAATTTGATTTTCAAAACAATTTAGCTTTACATACTTCAGAACCTTAGGATTCCCTCAAAATTTTGGTTCTTCTATTATTTCTTCTACACTTTCATCCTTCCTAACTTTCTTGATTTATCGAAATAATTTGAAGTTGATTCTGTGTCTGAGCATTCTTCCCTTTGTCTGTACTATCTTCCTGGTCATCTAAATCACATCCACAGTATTTGGATGATCTAGCAGAGTCCTCATCAACTCTGACATTTGTACTTTCAACCATTTTTCTCAATCATCTATTATAGCATTGGTAGGCCTTGCTTTTAGTAGAGTAA